>APFE031333122.1:215747-318233 GCA_000404065.3 Pinus taeda
GAGCTACTTGTATATTGGCTTGAACGTTCTGGTCACAAAAATTTCCTACAAAATTAATCCTTATCTGAACTGGAGTAGAGATATAGGTCTCCAGGCTATCCATTAATCTTATGTGGTTAGATTTCTCAATCACACATGTGTAAGAGTAATGCATTTATTAATGCAGCCTTTGACATAGAAATATATTTTTGTTTGTGAAAAAATAAAAAGAAATTTGAAAATAATTTACTATTGTCAATTGAATTACTCCTTTTTTTATGCTTTTCATAATGAAAGTGCTACATGAATGTATGCCCTTCTAACATTTCAAATTTGATCACCGTTTGGGTTCGCCGGGTATATGTACGAATCCAGTTACAAGATGAGAGATGCAGAATGCTCATCTATAGGATCAAATTTGATATTTCCGATCTCCACTTCTGGAAGATACACTTTATACTTCCTGACACCAAGATATGAACTACAAGACGCAGCAAATTACACTTGGTTGGCCAGAAAGGAAACTTACCTTTACAAGTTAAATCGGTCTCCTAACTTTCATTGAGCAAAAAATTCTCATTTACTGCGAAAGTCTGAACAATTTATACTAAGCAGGGAAGAAATGATTTATGTAGATATATTAATGTTTTCTATATAAATACCAAAATTAACAATATTAGGCATCCTAAAGCAAGAACACATTATAAATATCATATCATATCGTACCAGATTTAAATATCTCTGGCGGTGAGCCTTCCTCTAATGGAGGAATACATCTTTTTTCGCAAAAGAAGCATTTGTTTTAATTTTTTATATCCTAAATTCGAACAGACCCTAGCTCTGTTATTTGTGCTGTTGGAAACTTCGAAGATCTTTTTGAGGATTGTTATTTGTATTGCCATTAATAATTGATCACAGTTCTTCAGCGTTCTGATTATCAGGGCATTGGAGTAGAGATTTTGCCCCAGTTTTGTAAAATTATTTCAGGGGAGTGGCTTTCAAGTAATATTGGCCTCTATTGTATTCCAGAAACTGACCAACCGCTTTTCATAAAATAGCACAGAGATTAGACATTTGTCATTTTCTGATTGTATGTTGTGATGCTTAGCACTTTATAGTGTATACCATAGTTTTAAAACCGGATGGTTTGAACCAGAAACCAGTCAAACTGGCCAGTGAGGCCACCTTCATCTGCTAACTTGCAGACAAATCTAATCCAAGGACTGGCTGGTACTGGTTAGGTACGAAACTGGTTGGGTTTTAAGGTGATTTTTTGGCCAACCATGGGCAGGTTCCCTTCTAAATATACCCCCCAAGCATATAAAAGTATTCCCAAGCTCATATTTTCCTCACATATCTCATTTCTAGTGTTTGTGAGCATATTAGAGCGGAGAGTTCTGCAGCAGCATTGGTTTTGGTGTAACGAAAACAAAATTTGGAGGTTCTTTGTCATTTTGGAGGTGGTTTGGAGCTGTCTAGTGGAGTTGGCATCGATGGGAGAGGCTTTAGCAGCTGGTTTTTATTCACAGGTATGATTTCTCTCTTGAGAATTTCTTAGATTTGATTGACGTCCCATTTTTTAACACACCCTCACCCCTTTCTTTTTTTAAGTAAAAAACAGGCCCTCTTTGTATGATAATTTTTTTTTTTGTTTTCAAAATTTTCATAGGTTTTGCATTTTACTTGGATGCTTTTTTTTGTTTCTATTTGCAGATGTCTTTCCCTTCAAATATGAAATTTCTTTATCCACCATGTCCCCAAAAGCTAAAGATGTTGAATGGTTTCATTGTGATGTTGGCAAAATGTTGTGCAAATATTGCAAGCACCCAATGGAAGTGGGGGAGGGGTAGGGGGATGAGGTGGTATTTACAAGTTAAATCATGCTAAGCTGGTATAAGAGGCCAAATAACCCCTTTTGATAAGGCCTATTAGGGCAGAATACCCTTGACAAGTTCGAGAAGTTTGAGGAGGCAAACGCTAGGGAAAAGGCTATGCAAACAAAAATTGCAAGGGAGAAGGAACTTGCAGAAGCTATGGCTAGGAGAGAAACAAGTGGGTTTGATGATTTTGACTTTGAAGACTCCTCTATTGCTTCCACCAATCTCCATGACTCCTTGCGTTACATTGCTCCCCCTCTTGGCCTTAGATTCAAGCTAAAGGTAAAATGAGGATGAAGTTTAAGAGCTATTTTAGAGCTTCTTCCACTCCTTCCTCCCCCTCTTGGGCCTTAGATTCAAGCTAAAGGTAAAATGAGGATGGAGATTAAGAGCTATTTCAGAGCTTCTTCCACTTCTGCTTTTTAGTGGCACTGCCTCCCAACCAAGTTTAACTCAACCCATGCTAGATATCCATTGGAAAAAGGAATGCAAAGAAGTTGTCATTACATTGCTGGTTGGTGGTATGATTTATAGATCCCCTTTAATGCTGCACTCTCGCCTTATTACCAACCTATGTGGGACTCTGTTATCCCTAGTATGTAATGACTCGAGGGGAACTCTTGCATAAAAAGAGGTTTTGTATATTTGACTATCTTTAAAGAGTCATGGACCATAACAGGTTGTTCCATCATGTCTGATGGATGAACTGATGGAAAAGCCACATTGTTATGGATTTCCTTGTCTCTCCTCCTTCACGAACCATGCTTTTGAAATTAGTTGATGCATTTGATAGGGTGAAAGATGCCAAAATATTATTTGAGATTTTGAATGAGATGACTGGGATAGCGAGGGAGGTGAATGTTGTGCAAGTCATCATAGATAATGCCTCAAACTATCTTCTTGCTAGGAAGATGTTAGAGTCCAAATATAGGACCATATTTTGGACCCCATGTGCTACACATTGTGTAGACCTCAGATTTGAGGACATAGGCAAAGTGGAGCAGGTAAAGAACCCTATCGAACATGTCAAGTGTATCACAAATCACATCTACAATCTCTTATGGGTATTGAGCACAATGAAGAAAAGCACATCTACAATCTCTCATGGGTATTGATGAGCATAATGACGAAAAACACTGGGGCAAGGGCAATTCACTTCCTCACATAGCAATCTTTCACTTCCCAACGACAAAACTTATATAAAATCTTTTCTAGTGTTGATTGGAATGCATCTTGATGTAGTTGTAGAGTAAAATGGAAAAGACACCAAAAAGAAGGTTTTGACAGTACTTTTTGGAAAAAAGCAACAAAGTTGGTGAAAATTGGTGAGCCCCTTGTTAAGGTGCCACATTTGGTGGATGGGGAATAATTGGCCATGAGCTACATCAATGAGACTATGTATTAGGCAAAGGAGTAGATACAAGCAACTTACATGAATAGAGTAGGTAAATATGGGTTTATTGTGAGATCATTGATAATAGATGGAACAATCAACTTCATTGTTCTATAAATGTAGCCAGGTATTTCATGAACCTAAGCTATCGTTATAGAGCTTGGTTAGGAGAAGATAGTCAAAGATGGGTTGTAGGAGTGCTTGGAGCGCATAGTCTCAGAAGAGTTTGAGCAATTGGAAATGCATTGACAGATCAATACTTTCACTAGGACCGTAGGTAAATTTGGAAAAAAACCCCACAATGATTGCAAGAAATGTGGATCAACTAGGTAAGCTATTCCATTTTTTTAAAATATTTTGAAAGTTCAATTTTTTTTTAAAATTCAAATTGTAAGCACTTACCTTTTTAGCAAAACTTACCATCTAAATTGTTGAACTAACTTTAGTCTAATTGTAGTCTTTGTTTTTGCAGCGCATTGGTGGGAGTCATTTGGCAGCCAATGTACTCAATTGCAAAAGTGTGCAGTTAGAGTTTGTACCCAAAATTGCAGTGCTTTTGGGTGTGAGTGCAATTGGTCTATTTTTGAATGGATTCACTCGAAGAAGAGAAATCGAGTCATTTGGCAGCCAATGTTCTCAATTGCAAAAGTGTGCAGTTAGAGTTTGTACCCAAACTTGCAGTGCTTTTGGGTGTGAGTGCAATTGGTCTATTTTTGAATGGATTCACACGAAGAAGAGAAATCGTTCGGAACAAAAATGGTTAAATGATCTTGTCTTTGTGCAGTACAACCTTGGATTAAAACAACCATGGATTAAAACAACCATTTGCTGAATAGAAGACACGATATAGATCCCATTGTGTTGGACGATATTGATCCAACATCAGAATGGGTGGAGACTCAACTAGTTGAGTTTGATCCTGATTTTGATATTGATGCCATGGAGTTGGGGATGTTGATCCCAATGTAGATTTGGGAGTCCAACCAAGAATTGGGGGAAGCGAGCCACCAAGGTCAATCATGGCAAATGGTGAGGGAAGTGGTAGTCGTCCAACTTGGTGAACTCGTGCTTCTAGTTCTGCTAAGCCTAGTATTGTTGCTACTGCTAGTACTACTACTGAGGTTGGAGAGGAGTTTGAGGAGTCCTCAAACTCTGACCCAGATGATGTTTATGTAGCTTCTAGTGATGATCCCACCTGTAGTAGTGGTGATGAGTTTAATGAGTGATCATGTTGGTCAGCGATTTGTAATAGGCATTTAGACTCTAGAGGCCATTTAGAGTCCCATTGGTTGTAATAGGCATTTAGACTCTAGAGGCCATTTAGAGTCTCATTGGTTATGTATTTTGTTGATGATATGTATTGCACTTGTGCCATTTTAATATTTGCAACCTTACATGGTATATAGATGAGTAGACTTTGCATATTTTGTCTCTGGAATCGTGGTTTGAATCCAGTTCAATTTGGTTTGATCCAGTTCCGATTCGAATCCCGGTTTGATAGGTGGCCTAGTTCAAAACTCGGTTCTGGTTTTTAAAACTATGCTTTATATTGCTATTCTCTATGACATTATTAGGTGTTTTCCCTTGACGTCAAGGACTGGAGTTTTACGAAGATGTGGGTCATTTTGTTTTTTCCTTTGCTCCACATTAGAAATATGTGGGCTACATCTGAGCTAAGGAGCTCAGAGATTGAAAGTACAATTTCTTGAGCCTTTTGTCCTGTGCTTGAGCAAGTAGTCTAGACCCCATACTTTCCCTTTAATGGTAAAGAAAATAAAAAACAGAGATTGATGGTATTTTTTTCATATTTAGTCTGTTATGTCTCATAGGCAGATATACTGTTGTGATTTTTCGGGAATGACTCACTTTCTACCTTGATAAATAGGAGGACCGAATACGGATAGGCCTCTTGATTCAAGAGATCAATTGTAGCTATCATCGTTGGCTTTATTATTGGCATGGAACATATTGGGCCCTAGCTTACTGGTTTTCCTTGCTAGATTACAACAACACTGGATGAAAGGAGCGACAAAGTTAATCTGAGATCCATAAGATGTGACCTTTCATCTCAAATTAGTACACAACATTCCCAGGTATATTGCAGCTTTGCTAAGATGCTTGGTAGTGATCGATTAGGTCAACTGATCAGGGTGGATTGACTTTGGATCTATGTTACTGAATCCACGGGGTCTAGATGCCAGAGTTGCGGAACAGATACGGATATGGATCCACCTAGATCCACATAGGATCTGCGACATAAACGGATGTCTTCAAACCTGGAAACGGATCCCATTCTATTGAAACGGATCCTGTGTCAACTAGCTCTCACACACTGAATCCCAAGCAAATAACATAAGAGATTTTGTTTGTTTGTTTTTATTTTTATTTTTTTAAATGATATTTGTCACCTATTTAAATCCCAAAAAACAAATACTCTATTTAGATGTTTAGTTTGATCACTTATTAGTCATTTTTAGGCTGTATAGTTGTATATGCTATTAAATACCTATAGGCTGTATAGCACATGATAATGCTACCAGGAAAGGTTTGACACATCAAAATTTCAATTTTTAATTTTTGATAATGATAACAAGAAAGCTTTAAGACAATATATAGATAATAATATAGTGTAGAAAGGATGGTTGTGACGTTAATAATTCTATTAGATCAATTCCATCCAACTCTAGGTGAAGGTGAAGAGTCCTTTTAGAATAATATGATACATAGATTATATCATGTTCTCAAACAATGTACAATATTCATTTACCACTATAACTAGATGGGAATTTTTAGGTTTGACACATCAAAATGTCAATTTTTAATTTTTGATAATGATAACAAGAAAGCTTTAAGATACATAGACTATATCATGTTCTCAAACAATGTACAATATTCATTTACCACTATAACTAGATGGGAATTTTTAGGTTTGACACATCAAAATGTCAATTTTTAATTTTTGATAATGATAACAAGAAAGCTTTAAGACAATATATAGATAATAATATAATTTACAAAGGATGATTGTGACATTAATAATTTTATTAGATCAATTCCATCCAAATCTAGATAAAGAGTCCTCTTAGAACAATATGATACATAGTCTATATCATGTTTTCAAACAATGTACAATATTCATTTACCACTATAACTAAATGGGAATTTTTAGATTTCAAGTCAAATGTTAAGGAAGATGACAGGTTGATTAAGATTTAGAGTTGAAATATTCAATTGGTCACATATCGAGCCATTTTTTGACATGTAGTTAGACCTACCCTACATCATCATGTCAGTAGGGTGATCATTGATGAGACGCTCAATCTTGTATTAACAGTTATCCTTTTTTATAAAACATGGTGCATCATGATTTCAATATTCAGATTTATGAATTAACTAATATTTCAATTCTAATGTTGTCATTTATGAATGGTTTTGATTTTTAATTTTGAATATAAAAAAAAAAGAAATTAGTGTATTTTGTAGATGTGGTGTTACCCCATCGTATCCCGATCCTGGCTTTTCAAAAATCTAGTGGAACTGAATCCGGATCCATATTTTAGGAGGGGCACTGTTACTTCCTCATTCACTTCCAGTTACCAGTTTTTCATGTATGGTTACATCCCCGTGATTATGAAGTTATACATGTACCTTTTCGTTTAATCTGGCCTTGAGTTTGTCAAGGCTGTTATCATATTTTCTTTATTTTGAGAGTTGTTTAGCACTGCTATACTGCAAAGTTATTTTGCTCTCTATATTTTCCTCTAACCTGGAGGTGCCTCATGCACTCCATTCTTTCATGTTTTATATGTTCAATGCTACATATTTCCATTCCCGTAGACAGGTCTTGGTCAGTTTGAACATGAATGGTTTTCCCTTTTTCACGTATGCCTAACAAAATGAACTCTGCAATTATGTAATACCTGAAAACAAAGAAGCTAACATTGCAATTAAATTTCACGTGTTTTTTCCACGATAGTCCAAATAATCTTTATTCAAGGAGGCCCTGTTATAACTATGTCTCTCTTACATAGGTGGGTCTAGGCTATATTAAATATTGGTTAATGAGGCTTACCCAAACATGTACAGAGCTTGCATGAAACTGAAAGCCATGCACACAACATTATCAAGGTAAACATGTGTAGGTTGTACAACGTCCGATTGCCAGGATCTATATGTTATAATTTCTTAACACATCCCTCTTGATTGTTTCTTTGGTTTCCTAAAAATAGTATTGTGCTAGATTGGTCTTAAATCTGATTTATTGAAATTCGTTCTGGTTGCAGGACGTCTTGGTCTTTGAACGGTCAGCATATTATGGTTCTGTTGACTTATATGATCGGCATAGGGATATGCGACTAGATGTGGATAACATGACCTATGAGGTAGTATCCATGAATTATTCTTTGGGACGTATAGTACCTTAGCTATTCAAGATTTCAGCCAAGTCATTTGTTCTGTTCTATGCATCTCAGGAATTATTGGCCTTGGAGGAACGCATTGGTAATGTGAGTACAGGGCTCACTGATGAATCTTTTGCAAAGTGTCTGAAGATAAGAACATATTCTTCAAGCACAGAATCATCTGCTGCAGACGAAACCTCTCAAAAGTGCAGTATATGTCAGGTATAATATTTGTAGGTTAATGCACCGATAGGTTATAAAGGCATTTTTGTTACATGCATTTTGTTGAAAAGTCCTGTTTGCTGGGTACTACGTTAGGGTCTGAAAGATCCCATTTTAAGACAACCCTTCTAATTTTTTTGATGGTTGTTACGATCGTTTTATTTCATTGAAGTTGACGTATGACTGAAGATAATGTTAAACTGGACGATGTAATTTGTGGTCGTGTCCCTTGTTACTGTTTAGGCCCAAGTTATATGTCTTTTTTTTGTAATGGCTGTAGGAAGAATACGAGGACAAGGATGAGCTTGGAACTCTTCAATGTGGACATGATCACCATACAAAATGCATCAAGCAATGGTTGTTGCAGAAAAACGAGTGTCCGATTTGCAAGGCACCAGCTTTGAAGAAATAATTGTGGGGATAAATGGAGGGCTAACTACAACAGGGTCCATATTCTTTCTCTAAGCAGCAGTTCATTCTTTTCAAAACAGCAGTCAAGCAGTTTCATTATAATTCAACAACAGATGTTGAAGTTCATTCATGGATCTCATGTTATTTATCGATCTTACGGACACTCTGTACAGATAGGCAACAGTTGTCCATTTATTTCATTTCAGTTTAGCAAGTTAAACTGGCATGTATAGTTAATCTGGCTTCCCCACTTCTGAAAAATCTGGGAAGCTTTTTACATGTCAGCCATGTAAATGTTCGTTCATTTTGTGCAAAGCAAAGGTTTTGCTTTCAGATGTCAGTCATGTAAATATTTGTTCATTTTATTCAAAGCACGTTTGTTTAATACATCCATGACCTTTGTGTATTCTCTTAAAGAGACACGATTGCACAGGAACTGTACAATCTTGTTATAGGGACTATATGGCAGTTTCAAGGCCATCATTCTCCTCTGCAAATTGGTGAATTCTCTCTCCTAAAATTGAAAAATGGTTTACAGCAGTTAATGAATTTTGAGCTCTATTCAAACAGAAAGTTATCGGAAAACAAAATCTGGGTTTTGGCGAAAATCTGCCTTTCTTCAGCTAGAAGATCTGACCGCCATGACTAAGAATGAACTGCTCTGCAGATTCTGTTTGAAATGGGCCGATCTTGTAGCTCAGCATCTGCTTAAAGTTCCGAGGGGAGTTGCTAGCACGTTTGAAATAGGCCCAGCTTAAATCTATGGGGCTGTCACCTAATCTTTTGTGGTTGTCACAGGGATTACCTTGATTTTATCAAGTCTGATCTCTTAAAGTTCCGAGGGGAGTTGCTAGCACGTTTGAAATAGGCCCAGCTTAAATCTATGGGGCTGTCACCTAATCTTTTGTGGTTGTCACAGGGATTACCTTGATTTTATCAAGTCTGATCTCTTAAAGGTCCGAGGGAAGTTGCTAGCACTTGTTCGAAATAGGCCCAGCTTAAATCTATGGGGTTGTGATCTAATCTTTTGTGGTTGTCACAGGGATTACCTTGATTTTATCAAGCAGGCGTTCATTATGAAACATTGAAATACATAGGCCCAGAGGCTTAGTCGTCAATGGTTTGCCAACTTGCTCTTTACTAAGCAGGCAAACATACTTTTACGCAAGGAATAGAAATCCAACTTTCTGAGACATTGTTCTGTGCTAAAAAATGTACTTTGTTTCATGCTTGAGTAGCTCACAACATTCTGAAAGCCAGAAGTATTGGCTTTACAAAATTCCAACTGCACTCTTGCTACGAACTGCCCTCCTATATGGCATGAATTACAGAGACGAGCTTCAGGTTCATGTTCTGCGTAGTTTTGGCAAAATCTACACCTTTAGCAACTAATATGCTTAAGGAAGCCCATTATTTGCGGTGCATCGCCTAGCATGTTTCTTGGAGTACTTATTTAAAAAAGTTGATCTATGTGAACTGTTCAATTACACTCCCTTCTGCACTAGACACAATCCTACTTGAAATGAAAGTTTACTGGTCAAATATAGGAAAAGCTATCCTTGGTTGCTTTTGTCATTGAACAATAATACTCTATGCTCCCAAAGATTCGAGATTCCAAAGAACATGTGGAGCCTGTAAAATTATGTCTCCCAGGGAGCTTGGTTTTATGCCTTAAACCTCTGGGGTTAAGGTACTTTTTTTCTTCAGGTTCAAGTCCAGTAGAGAGGGAATTATTACATTGCTAAGTGGAACTATAAACCCGTGTTAAAAGATTAATCCATATGCTTTAATGTATTGATAGGAGCTTATGCAAATATATGAGAAAACTGCTTAGCAACAACCCTGGAAAATTCATCCTTTCATCTAAATCTTAAAACAAGATCCATCCATTTTTAATCGAGGTTCAAAAGTTCAAACATAGTAGTCCAATTAGCTATCGTAAAATACGAGATCAAACTTTGTAACCCTTCTTCACTGGTCCTCTTTTTTTTTTCTCGTCATGGAATGTTCCATGTCTCTTGCCTATGTTTACTACTTACGTTGATTGGTCGACAAGATTTGCATTGCGTTGCGTGACACTGAAACAGATGTATTGTTATTACATGGCTATCTCCTACATGAAAAGCTGGGTTTCAAGGAGTCGACTAGGCGGTCAACCATTTTGTAAGTTATCTGGCCATCCTGTATCAACAAGAGTTATGTCTGTCAGAGATAATAGTAATCGACAAACAACTTTGAATTGCTAAGGCTTTAGCAAGGGGCCATCCACTTTACTTACGCACTCAATTTAGCTAAAATATTTCCTCAAATGAGATTCAATTCATGTTTTGTCAAAGCAAGAGCTTTACGTCTGGATCAGCTTGAAGCTGGTCTCCCAAACTCTAGGCATGCTTTTGGTTGCTATTTTTATGAAAACAAATGAGGTGAGGTCCTAATGGGTAGGGGCATTTGCTATTGTGCTTTCTTTACAGCCCACATATTAGAGCTTTAGAGGTATTTGCATTTCATCCTCAAAAGGAGACACCAATTTGGAGCATGCTGTGCGGGACAGTTTATTTTCACATACAGTGACTACTGCAGACATTCCTAGTCGGAGAGAGTGGCATTCTAAATGATCTTCAAATGGTTCAAATCCCTTGTGAACATCAAATTCAAAATGGTTGGAACCTCTTCTGAGCATTCGACTATTGTTTTATTATCTTGTTTGTCAGCATTTTAACTAAACAAACAATTGAACATGCAATCGTCCACTAGGTTTTACACAAAAACATTGGTTGAAGTCAGTCACGGTCTCTTACTGAACACCTACACTGAACAGTTTGGATGGGACGAGTGAAGCAACTGACAGCGCAGCCATGGGCAATTCAATAAAAGACTGAGTGAAACAACTGACAGCGTAGCCATGGGCAATTCAATAAAGATCATCGTGACCAGGTATATGCCACATGCCTTCAGTCAGATGGAAGACATCAGATAACTAATTTTAATGTTTTTGTACCTGCCATTGGAGCAATTCAGGCACATGTTAAATTTAGTGCTTTTCTACTTCGAATTAGAAGCGATTCCTGTAGAGAAATTAAGTAGAAAAACAGAGTATAATGAACCCCTATTCATTAGGGTGGTATGATATTTGCTCCATTAAAAAACTATAAAACTAAGCACGTCAGTGGCATGGGAAAAACATTCATTTTAGCCTAAGCTCATCTCTTCTCTATTCTGCATTGGCTTTTTCTTGTTATTTGTTTGGTCCAAGGTGTGGCCATGCCTGTCTATTGATTTTAGCCGTGCATTTTCTTTATAGATTTTTCTATTTTTCAGTCGGTGTTGATTTTATTTATTTTTGGTTTGATGCGGAAGCAGAAGAGATATCACGCATGATTTTTGGATTTCTATGAAGGATAATCACTGGAGCAGGGTTTTAGGTTTTCAGACAAAGGTCGTTGGGATTTCAATAGAAGAGTATTTCCAGGAAGCGCTGTCCCTGAAGACAAAATGAGTGAAGAAGATTTACATTTCTGAACTATCTTGGATGTGAAATTGGCGGTTTTTCGGGTTTCATTTTGGCACAGCCTTCATTTTCGCGAAGATATACAGGGTTCTGCTTTCACTTGCGTCCACACTGTCGTAAGACCTTGCAGGAGAGTAGAGCAGGGCAGGGAGCGAAGATATACAGGGTTCTGCTTTCACTTGCGTCCACACTGTCGTGAGACCTTGCAAAAGAGTAGAGCAGGGCAGGGAAATGATTGGGATTCGGTGAATCGGCAAGCAACAACAGATTCAGGGACATTCAGAAGATTTTCATTGCACGGTGCACATTGCAGATTTGGAGCGGGGTATTAGATTTTGAGCAGCGTCCTAGTTTCGAAAATTGGAAACAAGCTGTTCGGAGAAATTGAACAGTGTTGTGCCTTGACCAAGCTGGGATCGCTGAGGAGCGACGGTTAAGAAGGATGGATGCTGAGCTTTGGGTCACCCGATTGGCTGCTGCTTTTATCTTTGAAGTTTTATGTTGACGAGCAGTGTGGACAACAGTGTGAGCAACATTGTCAGTTGTGAGAGCAGCGAGCAATGAACAATGAGCAGTGTGAGAGCAGGGAGCTTTTATGCAGCAGACGTATTGAAAAGCGAGCAGGGAGCAACCTGTAGCCTAAGTAGGGAGCAACGATAACCTGAACAACATGAAAACATGAAGCAATGTGAAATAATCTTGGCATTTTATAGACCTACATCTTTCTCGAAATAGGTTGAACGACAAATACATTCAAACATGACAACGAAACAAGAAATTTCAGAATATGAGACAAATGATTTGGGACAAGTGAAAATTACCTCATCCGCCAAAGTTGGGAAGTGGGTTTGGGTCAATGCCAAACAATATTGGGGCATTTTAAAATAAAGACTAGGCCGTCTAAAATGGGAGTAGATAAGGAAAAATGGTTTAAAAAGGAAAGTACTTGACCCCTTCGCAAGTAGCACTCAAACAAGTCCCCTCTACAAGCATGTGGCAACAAAAAGTCTAAAGGAAATGTCATTGATGATCCTGCTTTATATAGTCCCACATCCACACCTCTCACCTAGTTATCTGATCTTTATGTGAAAGAATTGTTAAATGCAAAACAAATGTGGGAGGTTTTAGAAGTTGAAGAGTTGGAAAGATATCATAAAATTCATATAATAACCACTGAGAACAAGGCTTTAGCAGAAGGAAATAAAGTTTTAAAAGAATAAGTGACATGGCTACAGGAAGCTCTCTTGATAGGGAACACAGAATGGAAATGCATGAAGGCGGATGTGCAAAACATAAAGAAATATGTAGTGGAAAGTATAGAGGTGGTTAATGTGGAACCATTCTAGGATAAAAGGAAAATGATTGCACAAATAGACAACCATGAAGAGAAAGCAAGAGAAAAAAGGAAATGAGATTCTATCAAAGCTTTTAAAACTTGGGCTCAAGTTATTAGCAATTTTGCTAATAAGGAAGGAGAAACAAACATTCAGGTTGACAACATGCAAGATAGAGTAGGCAAGGAAAGACAAAATAGAGCAACAAACATAATTATTAAAGGGGTGAAAGGCTATGGAAAAAATGAATGTACTCTTGACTTTGCAAGAGACTTTTTGAAAGACAAATTGCTATGGCAAGGACAAATATGCCAAGCATGGAGGGTGGGTAAGTTTAATGGTGAGAGAGCCAGACCCATAAAAGTCATCATGCGTAGCTTGTGTGATAAATATATCATTCTAAGCAAGAAGCATCTCTTGAGGGGTTCTCGTTTTTTTCTAAAAGAAGATCTAACTGTAAAACAACAGGGCGAAAGGATGGAGGAAATGTTAAAGGTTAGGGCAGCAAGAGATGAAGGCAAGAGAGCATCGATTTATAAAGACAAAGTTGTGATAACGCGATTTGGACCTCCTTCCAAAACATAGCAGCAAGATGGTAATAAAAAAGAGGCAACAAACTCTTCAACAGGAAATCAGAAAGTAAGGCCAGTATGGGAAAACAGGGACAAAGACTCAAACGTAAGTCTTGCATGTCAAAATAAATAACAATCAAGTGACACCCAAGTTTCCTTAAGATTAATTTGTTGGAACTGCATAGGTTACCCATTGACACGAGGACTTGAGTTGGGGCCTATTGTGGAAGATAGAGACATAATTTGCCTCATAGAAACACATGAGCATGAAGGGTGCAAGACACCTCTGTTTGAAGGACACTGGAAGATGGTAGTGTGGAACAAGGCAGCAGGGAATGACAAAGGGCACGAGGGTATCATGGTTTTAGTAATGGAGAAAGAAGGTCGTCTCATACAGTTAGAAAAAGAAGACTGAAATAAGCAATTCTTTTGGTTTAAAATATCAACAAATGAAAACCACATCAGAAATGCAACATGCTATTTTGCGCCGCAAGTTTAAAAAATCTACAATTGTAGAGGGCTTGACCACAAATATCCATTCGCAACCTTAAAAGTAGATATTGCAACATATTCGCAGCTAGGTGAAGTTCTTATAGTGAGTGATTTCAATGTTAGGACTGCAAGTGAGCAAGCTAGCATTCTTTGTTGTAAAGATGATTGCGACTTTGTGGCTTACATAAGAGAGTAATCATCAATGGGAAAGAATTTCAGAGGACAAGGGCTGCAATTTCTCTGGTGAACAATTGCTTACTCTATGTGGGGCCTTTGATTTAGTCATTTGTAATGGCTTGATTAGATGGGCAAAGTTCGGTAATTTCACTTGCAATATTTACAATGGAGCAAGTGTAGTAGATTATGTAATTTGCTCGCATGGTTTGTGTGAGAATATGGATGAAGTTTTGATTGGAGATCAGTGGGACTTAAAATCAGATCATAAGCCAATTTATTTATGTTTCTCTTGGACTAGAAAAAAACAATTAGAGTAAAAAATTCAGTGTGTCCAACAAAATCTCCCACAGGCAGAATTCTTTTGACTCTAGAAAATTGTAATAGCTTCAAAATGATGCTAGAGAGGTTCTTTAAGAAGGAGAAAATCACAATTCATGGTCTCCATAGTCATGAATTAGCACATTTAATTCAATGCACACTTGCAAAGTGCAAAAGAGCAAAAATTAAGAAGTCTAAAACAAATTTCTTTTCAATTAATGCTTGGTTGGATGAGGAATGCAAAAAGGCAAGGAGAATATGGAAATTGTCAAACAAGGATAACATAAAGCTCAAAGCTTACAAACAGTTATTAATGCCGATTTCATGGTTTTAAGAATGGAAGAACTAATCTTCCTTGGGAAAAATAATCCGAAATTATGTTGGAAGAAGCTCCAATTGAAAAAGATACAAACTGGAAATAGTATTATAACTTCTAAATGGTTTGACTATGCACAACAACTCTATGAGGAGGATCCCAAGGTTGACCCTACCCTCTTTGTCAACAGTGATATGGAACTCTTCATGGTGCAAGAGGTATAGATGGGTATCAAGAAGTTGGGTGTTGGAAAAGCAAAAGACTTAGCTGAACTCCAAGCAAAATATCTAAAATGGGGCTCAAAGATCCTTGTTGCACCTCACATTACAAAAATTTTCAACATCATACAACAGGGGCTGCCTACAGATTGAACAACTAATCTGGCAATACCTCTTTTCAAGAGCGGTGACGTCAATTGTCCTTTTAATTATAGGACCATCATGATAAACCCTTTGTTTGCAAAGCTATTTGGAAGCATGCTAGCAAATAAAATTAGCAAGTGGGCGGAAGAAAGAGATAAGCATGCTAAAGGGCAAGCAAGTTTTAGACCTAAACATTTCACAATTGATCATTGTATAACTTCAAGACACATCATTGAAAAGGTTTGGGAGAAAAAGGGAGAAGTCTTTTGTTGCTCTGTTGATTTCAGAAAAGCGTTTGACTCAGTTTCTAGGGATAAGCTTTGGTACAAAATGGAGGGACTTGGGGTTCTTAAACATTTGAGAGCAGCGGTGCATAGGTTGTATGAAGAGGTGAAGTCAAAATTAGAACTTTATTAGGTATTTTTGAAAGTTTTAGAAGCGATATCGGGTGCAAGCAAGGTTGCCCACTGTGTCCTACGTTTTTTGGTTTATATCGATAAGCTTGAGGAGTGGTTAAATTTGCAAGGGGGTGATGATATCTATTTGGGCAAGTTTGTTATAAGGCTTCTTTTGTATGTAGATGACCTTATTCTGATTGCTAAATCGGCTTTGGTTTCCAAGAGCACTTACTATCGCTTGAGCATTTTTGTAGAAGTGTGGGGATGCAAGTCAATATTAGCGAAACGAAAGTAGTGGTTTTATCTAAGAAAAGAAAACATAACCAACTTAAGTTCTACTTTGAAGGCAACATTCTAGAAGAAGTCGCGGATTACAAATACCTCAGAATTGACTTCAACAAAAATCTAAGTTGGGATGGTTGTAGAAAGAAGAGAACTTTTGGGGGTTGGAAAGCATTTTATGCTCTTCAAAATAGGCGTAGAGAAGAGTTATGAAATTGGAAAACCACTCAAACTCCTTTTGAGCTTCTAGTGATTTTGGTGATTCTTTATAATTGCGAACTATGGGCCAACAATATATTCGACATGCAGTAGAGACAAATTGAGAAAATTTAGAGGCGTTTGATTACAAACAAATTCAAGATTAAAAGTGTAGTTCTTTATGCTATCTTGTTAAGTGAAACAAGGGCTGCTCCTATTGAAGCAATTGCTATGGTGAGAGTCATATGGTATTTAAAAAAAATTGAGCAAATGGAAGAAGGTAGATGGCTTAATGTTGTCTTTAATGACAGATTGTGCAACAGGAAAAAAACTTAGATGCAACAAAATAACAAATGGTTTAGTTGCTTGAACGCGTGTCTCATAAACAACAAAGAGAAAAACTTTTGTTATGGATAAGTAACACAAGCATACTTCGGATAAGGATCTAGGAAGAAAGAAAAAATACTATATTGAAATGTTTAATCCAACTCATAGTCATCAACCAAAAGCATACATAGAGGCCAATATCTCTTAGAGAGCCAAATTTCTTATTGCTCAGTTAAGGACTAATTTTCATCAACTTTTTTGTGAAACATGGCACTGGAAAATGCCAAAAGAAGTGTGGGAGGAAAGAGTGCATTTTTTGTTTTTCCGGAAAAGTGGAAACAAAAAACATTTCATTTTAGAATGTGAGGCTTTCAAAAACAATAGGGAACGTTATGCAGATACACTGACAACTAGTTCTTGGGATATTCTATTTAGCGAAGGGTTTGTCGAGAAGCTCCAAGCATTTATTGTGAAGCTTCATAGAAAATCGCTGAATACATTAAGCAAATGAAGAAACAATCTGTCCCATAAGTTATCTTTAACCTTGTAGACGTTAAAATAATTCATTCTTTTTACATAAAAACATGTAATCAGCCATGTGAAATATTTATTTATTTATTTTTGTTTTGAGTTACTAAAACATTCGAAATTATGTATGCATTAGAAAAGTTTACTGTATTTGGTGTTAGAATGATCCAGAAAAATATAAATAAAGCATATTCTTTGATTTACAAGTGAAGAGTGTTTGGATTATCGAAGTTACTTCGAAGCAAACGGATATTATATGCATCACAATGTTCACATTTTTTGGTATTGCCAGAAATCGTTTGATTTATAAGTTCAGAGTGATGGATGATCGAAGTTACTTCGAAGCAAACGGATATTATATACATCACATTGTTGCACGTTTTAAATAAAAAATGATTGGTTGCATGTTTTATGATAAAAACGATAGTTATTTTTTTCATTGGCTACAAGTTTACGTAAAAGTTAAGGGGATAATATCCAAAAGTGGATTTATTATAAATGTGAATAAAAAGAAAATATTCAAGGGATAAGATCCAAATGTCAGCAATTTGAATTGAATTATACCAGTGAAAGAAATATTGTAATATAAACTTTAAGAGATGGTAAGGGTTGCATGGAGAAATGATTGCACCACCGTTCTTTGTGATATAAGTCTTTTATGGGTTTATATATATTTTATGGTGCATTTGTTAAAAGTTAATTATGTACAGTTTTTTAGGACATATATATTTTATGGTGCATTTGTTAAAAGTTAATTATGTACCGTTTTTTTTAGGACAAAGTTATTAGATAATTTCTCACATATAAGGAAAAATACTTAATCATAATTAATTTATTGTCTAGTTTTTTGAATAGTTTATTAAGAAAAAACATTTCTCAATTTATTAAGTAGTTAGGAAGTGGTTATGATTTGGATTTTTCTAATAATGATAAATAACAATGGAGTCCTACATATGGAGCATAGTGTAGGGTATATTATATTTGGAGCTTCACTCATTCATGGTATAGCATACTCGACCCCCTAATGCCTGATTAAGACTATAAAGTATCCAAATCTAATTTTTAGGTCACTTTAAGGAAACGGGTTATAAATATTCTTCTTCCTGCAATTATCTTGAAACTTATTTCTGATCATTGGCAACTTTCCAATGATATAAATTCCTTTTCAATTCAATCCTCATACAATGGCCATCAAAAGGTTTGTCCTTCTATGCCATCTTGACAGTGGTACTGTCCACATGCTGCAAGCCTAATGGATTATGTTAGTTTGTTAGCATGTCATGTCAATATCATGCTAACGCCATGTTAGCATGCCACATCATCCATAACCTTTTTTTATGCTACATTATCATGACATGTTAGTTGCCATGTGGTAAATCAGCCTTGGTCTATGCCATCTTGCATGTCAATTGTGATCAGAGATGCCACATCAGACTAGTATTGGGCAAGGCACTAATGATTGCATTATGCCCTCCTGGACATCCATTATAAAACTTTGGTCTCCATATTCCATTGTAGTTAGATAATGGGTTTAATAGACCATCGAGGTTCCTTAGCATAGAGGGATCACACTTGAGGGATCACCTGGTAGCTAATGTCCAACAAATGATGGGGAGGGTTTACCATCAGTCAATTGGCTATTAGGGAATAGTTAGTATTGAGGGTTCACAAGGAGAGATTGACAATTTACTCTATACGCGAGGCTCGATAGCTTGATACTCTACTTCCTATGTCATAAAGGCTTGACTGTTAACTAGTGCACTCTTATCCCATTCATTGGCGTCCTATTAGATCTTGTTAATATCAAGAGTTTGTGGAGTGGCCGTCATGGGATAATCCCAATGTTCAACTCCCAACATTACTCACAATAGGTCTTAAGCACCTTTCAACTTAGGTGCTTGGTCATTTTTCTCACTGGACCATGTGATTAGGGGTTGGGTTAATAACTTCCAATCCTGGAATTTTTGAAATCTTTGATCAAAGGGTCATGAGATAAAAGAAAAGGGCATCCTCGAATTTCCAAATTTCCAAATGGTGCTTTTCATTGTTTCGAGGCTAAAAGAGAGATAAAAGCATGGCATTAACTATCCAAATGTTATGCAACCAGCTCACAAAGTAGAAGAAAGAGATAGATCAACGAATTCAAAAGTAGCATCTTCGAAGGGGAAACCTTTTTTACATTACACAAATGAACAATTCTTGAATGATACAAATGACAAGACCTCTTTTTTATATATAGGAGTCTAAGGGGTCACAAGAGAATCTGGAGCCAACATAACAACAATAATGTAAGGGCACAACAATGATAATAGTGGGCTTCTATGGGGACAATAATAACGATATGGGGACAACATGGGCACACCAATAACAATAAGGGGCTACAATTACAATAATAATAAGATAATACACTAGTATTATAGGGACCTAACATGTCCCTCCTTCAAAAAAGTGTTGTCCTCAACGCTTGAGTAGTTTTGGATGCTTATGTATAAAATTTTCATCCCCCCATATGGAATCTTCAGCAGGTGAGTTCTTCCACTTGATGAGATACTCTGAAATTGATCGATTTCGTAGTTGTTGAGTTCTTGTTTTTGTGACTGCTTCAGATTTCAATATGATTTTTCCTTCCTCGTCAAGTTCTGGAAATATTGTTTGAACTGGGAGCTTGTCACCTATAACCTTCTTTAAGCATGAAACATGGAAAATTGGGTGCACTGGAGAAGATGCAGGAAGTTCCAATTTGTATGCCATAGTACCAATCCTTTGCAACACCTTGTACGAACCATAATACTTTGGTGATAATTTATTATACTTCCTAGATTGCTTGAGGGACATTTGTTTGTATGGTTGTAATCGTAGAAATATCCAGTCACCTACATCAAAACTTTTGCTGCGATGTTGATTTATCTGTTGTTTCATTCTATTTTGCGCTAAAGTGAGGTTATCCTTTAAGAGTTGGGGAACTTTTTGTTGATGCTCAATGTGATCTTCCACTGCTTGAAGCTTAGAACTTTATCTTAAATATGATGTGATGGATGGTGGATGATATCCATAAAGTGCCATAAATGGGGTCATTTTTGCTGCAGTAAATGCGGCTTCCACATACTAAATTCATGTCGGATTCACCAAACTCTTCTCTTAACACTGCCCATCACAATATATGCATAATTTAATTAGTCAAACGCATAGTCAATGCTCCTCCAAATTCATCGATTTCCAGGTTTGATGAGGTTTAACTCGTAGTCCTTGAGAAAAAGCAACAAATCATTCTTCAACAAAGGAATACGAACCCTTCAACAGAGGAATGCGACCCCTTCTTCCATAGAGATTTGTGTCTTGATATGAGATTGGTTACCATACACATTTTTCAAGAAATAAAAGGCTCACACACAATCATTTCAATGCTTCATTTTACAAGCCAATATAAGATTAGCTATGTGCTAACTGAGTACCCAGACAAGAAAATAATTATGTCCAAAAATTTCCAGTGAAAATAGGATCTCTGTTGCTTACAATAATCTTTGAGTTTCCATGTAGCTTTTGAATTGTTTCCATAAGGCAACAACTGTACTGGATTTAAATGGATGAGATAATGCACAAAAGTAGGCATACTTGGTAAGTCTATCAACTGCCACCATGATGATACTCTTTCTTTTGGACTTGGGTAAATTTGTGATAAAATCTATTGAAACCTCCTCCCAACGTTGACTTGGAATGAATAAAGGTTGTAATAGACCTAGGGTTTTAATTGTTTCAACTTTATTTTGTTGGCAAACCAAACATTATGCCACAAACTTTTGAATATCAAATTTAAGACCATCTAAAAAAAAATCATTCTTAACCCTGTGGTGTGGTAAGTTTTTAAAATTTTTGAATGTCTCCTGAAGGAGAGGTGTGCAATTCCAGAAGAATCTTTTGTTTGAGTTGGGAATTCTTATAGAGGTATAAACGATCTTTGTACCATAACGAATCATTTTTCCAACTAAATATATCAGAGGTACTAGGATCTCACTGCAACTTTTGGATGAGCGCCCACACTTCTTCGCCATTCTTGCATTCATCCCTTGCTTTGTTTATCCAATCTGGTTGGATAATAAAAGTGGCACAAAACAATGCTTCCACATCCTCATCTTTTCTTGAGAGTGCATATGCAACAACATTTTGCTTCCCTTTTTTGTAGATGATTTCAAAGTCCTAACCCAACATCTTTGTGACATATTTTTGTTCCTCTTCTAAAGATTATATTTGTTCTAGAAAGTATTAAGATTATCATGCTTTATTTTTACCTTGATGTGTCTTACCATTAGGTAAAGTTGCCATTTCTTAAGTGCATGTAGTATTGCCAACATTTCCTTCTCATAAATAACTTTGTGTAAATACTTTCCTTTGATTGGACTACTTTCGAAAGCAATGAGTCTTCTTTCTTGCATTAAAACAACACCAATTCCATTTCTTGAGGTATCACATTCCACAATAAAGGTTTTTGTGAAGTCTGGCATAGCTAAGACCGATGCTTGGCACATTTTCTCTTTAAGATATTCAAAGCCATTCGTTGCTTCTGGAGTCCAAGAAAACACATCTTTCTTCAGTAATGTTGTTAGAGGTGCCGCTATTCTCCCATAATTCTTAACAAACTTGCGATAATATCTTATTAACCTGGGAAATCGTTGCAGATGCTTTATGGATGTGCGGATTTCCATTCCTTAATGAGTTTAATTTTTGTAAGGTCTACCTTAACACCTTCATGAGATACAATATGACCCAAATATTCCACCTCTTGTACTCCAAATAAATATTTGGAGTTTTTTGCATATAATTGTTTCTCCTCCAATAGTTTGAGCACTTTGTCAACATGTTGAGCATGATTCTTCCAAAGCTTGTTGTAGATTAATATATCATCAAAAAATACGAACACAAATTTTCTAAGGAAGGGTTTGAAAATGGAATTCATCAAACCTTGAAATGTAGAAGATGCATTGGTAAGACAAAAAGGCATGATAAAAAATTCATAATGAACCTCATTAGTTCTAAATGTTGTTTTTGGAATGTCTTTAGTCTTCATTCTGATTTGTTGATATCCTGAACGAAGGTCCAGCTTGGTGAAGTAAATTGCTCCATGCAATTCATCCAATAATTCATCAATGACAGGAATGAGAATTTTATCTTTAATAGTGACCTTGTTGAGCTCCCTATAATCTAGACGCATGTGCCATGATCCATCCTTCTTGTGTACCGATACCACTAGAGCAGATAAAGAACTTTGACTAGGTTGTATTATACAGGTCTCTAGCATTTCTGCAACCATATGTTGAATTTCACTCTTTTGGGCATAGGGATATATGTAAGGCTTGATGTTTGGATGAACAATTCTTGGAATCAAATGAATAGCATGATCATGATCATGAATAGGTGGGAGGCCTTTGGGAGTCTCAAATACCTTGTAATGATTGTCCAAGACTTTTTGGAGATCTGGAGAAATAGATGCTTTTGATGTGGGAGGCCTTTGGGAGTCTCAAATACCTTGGAATTATTGTTTAAAACATTTTGGAGATCTCGAGAAATAGATGCTTTTGATGTGGGAACCTCTAGCGAACATAATTGTGCAATTACACCTCGTTGTTCTTTCTTTAGAAGCTTTGTCATGCTGTTATAGCTGATTATCTTTCCTGGTTTCCCTGTGATACCCCTTAATTCAACTTCCTTTCCTTCTGAAATTTTTTTCAAGAAAAGTTCTTGAAAATTAAAAGCTATCGTTCCCAAAGATTGTAGCCATTGGAGTACTAGTACAACATCAACACCACCTATTGGAATGGAAAGTATTGGACTATTCAACACATTCTCCCATTAATAGTTTGATATTATGGCACTTTCCAGAGCAATTTATGGTTTTTCCATTTGCAACCATCACCTGACACTTTGGTGCTGGATATATGAAACAATTCAATTCCTTGGCTATCTTAGAATGAATAAAATTATGGGTACTACCCGATTCAATCAACACTATTACCCTTTTCTTCTTGAAGCATCCTTCTATCTTGATAGTTTGAGGAGTGGTAATTTTGACCAATGCATTACAAGATATGGTCAGGTTCATTTATTCTTTTTCTAGGGTTTGTTCCTGGTATGTATCCTCTTATTTTGATGTTTCTTATTCATTTTCTTCTTCCTCTTCACAATCTATGTAAAATAATTTCTTCTCAGCACACTTATCACCTTTAATGTATTTTCTATCACAACTGTAACAAAGCTCTTTTGCTCTTTTTTCTTCCAATTGTTGTGGTGTCAACCTTGTAGGTTGTGGAAGGCTAGGGGCTACAACATTTCCATCTTTATAGTTGTGAGTGGTAGGCTTCCTTGTTGCCATAATTTTGTTTTCAATTTTTCTTGCCAACTTGAATGCCTTCTCCAATGAATTAGGTTCCCGAAGGCGAACCTCATGTTGGATATTATCCTTTAAAGTCCCTCTGAACACATCAATCCTATGCTCCTCTAGAATATCTTTTTTACCTTTATATTCAATTTTTGGAAGTCTTCAATGTGCTCCAACATTGAACCCTTTCATTTAAGATTTATCAATTGGCTAAAAATAGTGTTGCTTTTTGTATCCTCATAATGTGCTATCATTTATTCCGTAAAAATTGCCCAAGTGACAATTTGTTTATGAGAGCAAAGCCATCGATACCATACAAATTGATTGGGTTCCAAATATAAAGTTGCAATGCGTACCTCTTGTGTGTTTTGCATATTATGGAGATTGAGATATTGCTCCATCTGTAGTATCCATGTTATGGGATCCTTGCCATCAAACTTCCTCATATCAATATTTGGAACATGGTGGGTCTTCAATCAAACGTTAGAGTGTATGAAATCATAACTAACATTTCTTTTGTTCTCATCATGAGTTTCACTTACTACCCTTTCGCCATTAATAAGCATTCCTTGTAGCAACTTTGTCAAATCTATCTTCAAATCTTCTATGTTGCCTTTAAGTTTTTCTTCTATACCATCCATCTTCGCTTCCATGCCATTCTTTAAATCATCCATTTTGGCTTCAGTTACTTTTTGTGAGAGCGAAATTTGTTGCACTTGGTCTCGTAATTTTGATATATCGTGTTGCATTTCTTCCTCTTTTTCATGTGTCATAGTAGAGATTTCACGTTGCTTACTAGGTGTTTCCATTTTCTTTCTTCGAGTCATCAATGAATGATAATTATGCTTCACAATGCCTTTTGAATCACTTCAAACTACTTTCTTAAACAAAACTCATGCCAAAAAAAAAAAAAACACAAACTACACACTTTTTTTATTTTTTATTTTTATTTTCTGCTTTGTATGAGCTTGATCTTGAAATGCTTGTAACTCTGTGATTTCAGATCTCCAAGTTCTCAAATTTCGGCCTGTGATAACCCTCTGCGTTGTCTTTCAAACCCCACAAGTCTGATCGCGATTGGATTCTCCATGAAAGAATTATGCCCAATCTCATGCGATAACCTAATTATAGACTACAATGCACTTGTTTTTGTTATTGGCTACTTGGCATTAGTTACTTTGGTATGCCCATATGCGAACTCCTTATTGGTTAATATAGGATGTCAATTTTGATGCCTTGGACTCCTCTATCCCTCCTTGTTGAATTACTTTGTCACAAATTTTCTAACTCTAGGTCATTTGAACTCCTTGCAAGCTAATGAGTATTCATAACCTATTTGTAGTCTTTGTCTTCCTTGGATTGGTCCTCCCCTTAAATATCCTTTTGAGAATTCATAACGCCTTATTTCTCTCCGCCCCCTTAGATTGGGGTTTTCTTCTTATTATTTCCTTTTCATTACCCTTGTACACTAGATTAAGAATTTCTAGACTCCTAGGACGACTTTCTAGTGTTTGCTTGCTCACAATTTTTCATCTATTTTCCTTTAAATCTACTTTGTTTGATAATAAGTTTACCACCATATTGTCAAAGTTGCTCCTTTGGGGTGTAATGGGGCACCAATAAACCCATTATAGCAATAATAGTTGAGATGATTCAATGTGAAGTGGACTAGGTTCATATGTTATTATTAAACTACGATACACTATGGTAGTTAGTATGAAATGTATGTACCATGGTTTCATTAGAGAAGGTCCACTAATTAATTAGGAGGTGATTTGATTAGGATTCTCTAGTAGTTGCAAATAACGATGGGGTCCTTATGGAGCACGATGTGGAGTATATTAGATTTGGAGTTTTACTCATTGAGAGATTGCTCAACTTTAAGGGTAGGTGAAAATGATTATTGTAAGATGTTGTTCTACTTGAAGGGTATTTGTTAAATAAAGTGTGGAGCATTTTTTTATCTTTATTCTGATTTAGTTTTCTAGGTCAAAGATCAAACACATGGTATTAGAGATTTTTCTTGGGTTTGAAATGGAGTTTTGTTTTTTTTTGAAATTTTATTTAAAGTAAATTTGTAGGGTTTTCATAAAGAAAAGAAGGGATGGAATTTGGATCAATTCTTGCAGTTTTTTGGATCAAGTTTGTCAAAGCCAATTGCAGAGTTGAGTTTCTTTCAAGAAAAAATCAAGATCCAAAAAAATATCCTTCAAATCAAAGTACGAAAAGTGAATATATCATTGGGTTAAAATTAATGATTTTAAGGTTTACCAAAGATGATTGTGTGGATCATAGAGCATATATATTTTGATAGAATGCATAGATTTCAGCTAGATCAATGCCATTGGATATGAGATTTTCAGGGATTTCATTTGGAATAGTATATCATATACTCCTGATTAATCTTCAATGCACAATTTTTTTCCCCCAAACCCTTATAAAACCAAAAAATGGAAATAAACAAGGCACATTATTGATGGGAATGCATAATACATTTGAAAAGTGTTAACAATAGATGAAGGGTGCATTCCATGAATTTAAGGAGAGTTATGTCATTGACGTGAAGTATCCTATCATTCAAAGGGACAATACTAATAACATAAATACTTTTTATGGGTAAAAGGATGCTTGTGATGATTGGTATATGGATAGTTATCACTTTTGGAGTGACTATATTTATCTCATAATTGAGCCTCAACTCCACCTTATATAGAGAAACATCATTGAGGCCATTTTGGCAAGTTAAGAGAAGATTATGACTACCAGTGTTCGACTTACGTGTTCTCCATTTGTAGTATCCCTTATAGATCTACACGAATTTTTGTAGCTATATGGATGAATTTATAGATATTGAGGTTCCCCTTTATTTAGATCCACATAACCATGCTAAGTTTTGAGCACAATACTCGTCCATTTGTCGAGCTTCGCTCTCATCAAAGTTTAACGTCAAGAATTTAGACAGGAGACTTAGTTTTATGGGTGAGATTAGTGGACTTTTAAGTTTTACAATGAGCATTTCTACATTGGTTCTTTAAACTAGTTCAACATTGATACATGGGACTTGAGTTTATGGTGGAGCTACTTTGACTACTTTAGTATGGTGGATAGTAGTTGTACATGGGGCCTTGGTTCTCTTAGCTTGCTTCAGCTTGGAAGTTGACACTCATCTATGAGACCTTCGTTTATGGCCATACCTCCTTACTAAAAGTGTTGAGGGAAACACTTTTCTAAGGGGAGTTGGAGTGTTGGTATCCTCTTTAGGGCATTAATGGGAGGCAAAGGGCTCATTACAAAGATAATAATGAATTTCATTCAATTTAAGGTGGACTATGCTCACTATGTTTGTTACTATTAAATAAAACATATTATGGTAGTTAGTATGGAATAAATGTAATATGGTCTCATTAGTGAAGATCCACTAGGTAGTTAGAAGGTGGTTATGCTTAGGAGCATGGTGTGGAATATATTGTATTTGGAGCTTAACTCATCGAGAAATTTCCCTACCTTAAGAGGCAAATGAACATGAGTTATTTGTTTCCATAAAAGGACATTGTAAGGTTTTTCCCTGCCTTATCGATATTTTGGTTAAGACATTGTGAAGCATTTTTTTATATCCTCTTGTGATTTAATTTCTTAGGTTAAGGATCATGACAAAGCTTCTTATAAGGATGACTTATATTTCGCTAAAATTTGGAGTAGTTCTCCAATCTCAATAAGAAGAGTACCAATTCTCCCGTGAGTGAAACTTAATGATTAGTGGGATGGTTCATCAAGTTCTCAAACCTTTTCCATTATCAAAGATGTGTCCTCTTCAATTAAATTGTTCAAATTCTCACTAGATAGCTAGCTCTACCCCCCTTTTTGCATACACGAACCCCATTTCATTGATAGTGGTTTCTTGTGTGTTTTAATTTTTGTAGGGCTTGCCTTCACTATGGTTATTTCTAATTACTCAGATTATTTCCACACATCCTAGGTTTTCTCCAAAAACACTATCAAATTTTAATTTAAATCTATTTTTGGTGAATTTTTTTGTGCTATTCTTTATAAAAAATGTATCTACATAAGTACCATATGAAATTTATTGTTGATTTAGCTTAGGGGGATCAAGAGCTATAATATCTTAGAGATGACATCGAAAAAAATTGCAAGATTTTGGGCAACAAATTCTGGTGTGTTTATGGGGCATAAACTATGACTTTTGTTTTCATGATGTTTGATGGTTTCCATAGGATTTCATCAACCTTGACATGAATTGTTCTTGCAATTGGGATGCTTTATTTCTCATTGACAAGGTAATAATACAAAATTATATATAGATTGATGTGGAAACCATGTTAGGGCACCATAATTTGAATATAGGGAGTTAGTAATGCATGGGAATATGCTATATGCTTTCTCAGGCTAGGAGGGTAACTCCACGAATAACTTGTTTATTGCACTAGTCAAATCATGAATATATATATATATATATATATATATATATATTATATATATATAATATATATATATATATATATATATATGAGTGAAGAAACTTTTTGGATTCCAATTCCAAGGTCTCTTGGTTTTATCTAATGCATAACTAAAACTATTTACAATAATCCCAATCCTTTCGGATTAGGTATCAACATTCCCCCCCTTAATCTGAAGCGATGTTGGTGAGTCCAAGCATCATTATGAATATTTCAAACTTTTCACTTCCAAGCGCTTTGGTGAATATGTCTACAATCTACTCATTTGTGGAACAATTTCATAGATGGATAGTCTTGGCTTCAACATGATGTCGAATCAAATGATATTTTGTATTAGTGTGCTTGATTCGATCATTAAACTTTGGGTTCTTGGCCAACTTTATTGCAGAAGTGTTGTCAATCAAAAGAGGAGTTGGATGAACTTGTTTCTATTACAAATATTCCATAATTTTCCCAAGCCACACAATTTCCTTCGTTGTTTTAGCTACTGCCACATATTCTACCTCAGTTGTGGAATCTGCTAGAACTGATTGTTTGCATGAGCTCCAGGAGATTGTTCCTGATCTAAGATTCATAACATAACCTGAAGTAAATACTCCAGTTTCTTTATCTCCATCGAAATTTGAATCAAATTATCCAATCAAGCTGAAATCACCCACTTATGGATACTTGAGTCCAAAGTCTTGAGTTCCCTTCAATTACTTTAGAACTCTTTTTACAATAGACCAATGACCCTCACAAGGATTTTGCATAAAATCTGAGAGGATTCCAACAACAAATGAAATGTATGGTCTAGTAGTAGTCAGGTAGTTGAGACTTCCTACGAGTTGTTCATACTTTGTTGCATCCTCAAATTATTTTCCTTCAGTGGATGTGAGCTTTAAGTTCCGTTCCATTGGAGTAGTCAAAGGATTGCACTCAACCATACCAAACTTGTTCAACAAATCTCCAATGTATTTATTCCGAGAGAGGGATATAAACTTCGAATATTGAGTTGCTTCAATACCAAGATAGTAGTGAACATAGCCCAAACATGTCATTTCAAAACCTTTCCTCAGTTCTTTCTTTATGGATGCAATGTAGTTCTCATTGTTCCCTGTCATCAAAATATCATCTACATTCACCACAAGATATACAACTTCCAACTTTCTTGACAAACAAAGTTGCATCATCAAGATCATATTGTTCGAAATTGAGTTTGGGAAGATGCTCAGTCAATTTCTCATACCAGACTTGCAGTGCTTGCTTGAGGCCATACAAGCATTTTACAAGCTTTCATCCTTTGCGTTCTTTACCCTTCACAAAAAATCCTTCTGGTTGGGACATAAAAAGCATTCTCTTTCAGATCTCCATTCAAGAAAGTAGTTTTTACATCCATTTGATGGAACTTCCAACCGTTATGAGTTGGCAAGGAAAGGGTGT
The DNA here is from genome assembly GCA_000404065.3 of Pinus taeda. Classification (NCBI taxonomy): domain Eukaryota; kingdom Viridiplantae; phylum Streptophyta; class Pinopsida; order Pinales; family Pinaceae; genus Pinus; species Pinus taeda. The sequence continues at coordinate 245,109 of APFE031333122.1, forward strand.
CTCGATGGTAGCCCATTTTGTTATGGGGGCAAAAGTATAGTCATAATCTACCCCTTCCTTCTATGCAAAACCTTTTTCCACAAACTTGGCTTTGTGATTATCAAGTGAGCCATCTGCTTTATACTTGTTTTTGAAGACCCACATGCAACCTATTGGTTTGGTTTCCAATGGAGGATCAACCAACTTCCAGGTGCCATTCTTTATCAAAGCATCATATTCTTTTTGCAATCACCTCTTTCCATTCATCATGAGAAACAACTTATATTAAGGAAATTTGTTCGAACTCTATAGATAAATTCAGTTCACAATCATAAGAAACATCCATATCAACAGGTGAATCAAGATCATCTACAAGTGAAGTTTCTAAGTTTACTTAATTTAGAAACTCTTCATGCACTTTTTCTGATTTATTCCTACCTATTTGTTATTTTTCTTTAACAAGTTATTTACAGAGTAAATACTAAAAATAAACAGCAGTGCATGCTCAACATATTATAGATCAACAACTAAAAGAAACAAGAACAAACACACCACATGACACCATTATTTTTGGACCAATGTCCCTAGAAAAACCCAATGCAGGAAAACCGGTGTAGCTATCTGAGAGTTTTCTTATTAAGCAATATCAGAGTACAATCTGGGTGCCGAAACTAGCCTACCCAACAAAGAATTTCCTTAGCAGCTATACCTCACAGTTTGAGAGAAATCTCCTGGCTGAAACCCTGGAAAACCCTTCCGGCAGTAACTCAGCACAAAACTGCTTTGCAACCCCAGCGTCTGCCCAATCTGGACTGCGTCAGCCACTCCTAGCCCAGTGCTGGCCTTGCGTCAGCCTTCCTTGGCCTGCGTCAGCCCCAGGAGGCCTTGCGTTAGCTATGGGAGCCTCTGCGTCAGCTACGCTGGCCCCTCTGGTGCTTTGCGCAGCACTTGGCTGCCTCTGCGTGAGACCTTGCTAGCTCTGCGTCACCCTCCTTGGCTACTGTGCTACTTTCCCGACACAATCTCTACCTTCTCTGTTTCTCTATACTAAATTCCCCTCAGCTGCTCTCCCAATCACTGATTCTATCTCTCTTAGCAAACCCCGCTCTAGAGAATAGAATGATTGATCATCTAGTGTGCTGTCCAAGTGACCCTCAAGCCTCCTTTTATACTTTTCCTGTTGACATCTCAATGGATGAGATTAAGTCCCTAATCAATGACTAAGATTAGATCTGGATTGATCCATGTCTTTTGGACCATTCTAACACAGATTCATATTAATACATAGTAATATTTTATTTTTCCTAAGTTTAGACTTAGGGACTCCATTAAAAATATTAATTATTTTAATATCTCCTGATCTGTTTGGAATCTGCCCAAACCCTTTCTGGGTATTGATGATCTCATGTGCCCCAACCTCTCCACCAAATTTCGTGGCTAGAGCACATCCGAAGCTACCCCAAATCAACACTTCAACCACCTCTTCCTCTAGAAGATTTTTTTTGCATGATTATTCTATTTATGTGCAAGCCACACAACATATTTAGAAGACTAAGGATTTGTCTTCTTCCCAAAATCCTTCTCTTTTTCAACAAACTTCTTATCAAGGGAGTCAAAGGAAATCTCCTTAAGTTTGCCACTTGCTTGCAATGACTCAAGATACTGTGATTGAGTGGGATATAGTGCCTTGACATAAGCTATGAGAGGAATATATATTTCAAAACTAGTGGATTTTATGTCATGCATAATGGATCTTACTTCTGATTCTAAGGCAAGAGAGTCATTATTTTTCAACTCAATATTGAACAACTTGATCATTAGTTTCAAGTTCAGAATGTGAGTCATATAATTCCTTCAACTTCTTTATGGCTTCAAAAGCATTTGAAAATGGTGAAATATGAGGAATCACCTCTTCATTTACTGATGCTTCAATCAAGGCATATGCCTTGTTTTTCTTGTTTTCCGAGATGGCAATCTCCTTATCTTTGTTGTTCTTGTTTTCGCAATGCGGCTTCCACATACTAAATTCATGTCGGATTCACCAAACTCTTTTCTTAACACCGTCCATCACAACATATGCATAATTTAATTAGTCAAACTCATAGTCAACCCTCCTCCAAATTCATCGATTTCCAGGTTTGATGAGGTTTAACTCGTAGTCCTTGAGAAAAAGCAACAAATCATTCTTCAACAAAGGAATACGAACCCTTCAACAGAGGAATGCGACCCCTTCTTCCATAGAGATTTGTGTCTTGATATGAGATTGGTTACCATACACATTTTTCAAGAAATAAAAGGCTCACATGCAATCATTTCAATGCATTATTTTACAAGCCAATCTTCCATACACTTTCAATGCACAATAGAACAAAAAAAAACTAGCGCTCACAGTGGATGTTCAACACAACTCCAAGAGATTTTAATGCACAAAATCTTGTAGAAAACATGGCAGAGAACAGAGGGACAAAATATGGAAGAAAAATGACAGGAGTTACAACACAATCTAATTTTGGGAGCTAGCTCTGATACCTTATCAAGCCAGGAGGGTAACTCCACGAATAACTTGTTTTACATAAGAATTTTTTCGGTAGAAATCACATAGGAAATTATTTTGCCAATGCATTTTGAACCATCCAATGTGGTGCATCGCCAGGACAAGACGAAGAGGCAGATCATGGCACGAGCATAAATAGAGAGCAATGTAGATACTACTGGTGGAATTAACGACTATAATAAACGATTAGCCATTTATTATAGCCGTTGATTGCACCATGAGTCTCTACATTTCTCTCTAGTTATGCTCATGCCATGCTCTGCCTCTTCATCTTGTCCTGACGATGAACCACACTGGATGGTTTAAAACACATCGACAAAATAATTTCCTATCCGATTTCTAGCGAAAAATTTCTTACTTAACTCATTATGGATCACAGAAGCCTAAATTCAGAATAACTTGTTTATTGCATTAGCAAAATCATGAATATATACATGAGTAGAGAGACTCGTGGGATTTGAATTCCAAAGTCTCTTGGTTTTCTCTATTGTATAACTAAAACTATTTACAATAATCCCAATCCTTTTGGATTAGGTGTCAACATGCTTCTAGAAGCATCATGGAGCTTCCAAGAGGGTTTATGGGCTCTAAACCCAACTCTAATTCTAGCTATTAAAAACCTCGAAAAAGGAGGGAACATGGTCGATTTTTCTTATTAGCTACTATTTATTATATCATATGTGCAATGTGGATGAGATGGTATTAGAGTGGAGATACACTATTTTGTAGATAACTATATAAAACCATAGTGTCCCATAATGTCATAGTAAGCCTAGACAACCTTGTACTTTATGAGAACACCAAAAGCACAATCCTTAATTCGTCGCTAGTTTTTCCATATAGGTTTCAAGGGTAAACATAATTTTCATATGTTATGGTAGTTAAATAATTCAAATGCTATGTTTTTGTTTCTATTAAATCATTACAAATATAAAAAATTAACCACATAGTTGCGCAGAGGATCATAGTGGTTGTTTTAAGTTTAAATTCATTTTGGTGAGCTAATGGTTTGAATATCTAGGTGATTTACATGTCATTTTGATATTAGAGTGATTCATTTGAGCATTTGGTGGTTTGAGTGCATTGTATGCTTACATGGCTCAAAAAATATAAATATGTGGGAGAGATGTAACCCTTGATATTTCCATAACAAAGGTTAAGAAGAAAACACAAGCATTGAGGACCTACTGGTGAAGGTGAAATAAGATTTATGAGGTTTGAATCTCAATAGCCTATTAGGAAACTAGAGAATTGTAGAAGTGATTAACTAGGAATTTCTAGAGAGAGGTGCTGTTGAGTGACATTCTGACAACATTAGAGCATAAAAACAACATATTAATGATTTTGTTTATATAATATGACCCTATGACCTCTTACGATGAAGCACATGTTCTTAACTATTAGGCCCTCTCAAATTATATATATATATATATATATATATCTCTGTGTGTGTGTGTGTGCAGTTTGAGTGGGCCTAATGGTTAAGAACATGTGCTTCCTCATAAGAGGTCACAGGTTCAACCTAGAGGGGTAAAGTATGTACATTTTCGTAGACTTTAGTATTTAAATTACTATGCAGAGGTTGGTCCCCTTTCCCACAAACAAGGGGGTCTCACACAATGATTTGGTGCCTGACTTAGCTGTGACCTTCAAATTAGGTCTATGCACACATATTGATTAAATTTGAATTTCTAGAGAGACAATAGGGGAAATTTGAGGTCTAAAATGGGCATCCTAAGGAAAATAATAAAATAATAGCTAAAATCATAAAATAAGAGCTATGAATTTTTAAAGGAAAATAGAGGAAGCCACTCTTTTTATTGTTTTTTTGACTTATCTTGTTATAGGTTGCTTCAATAATATTTGTTATTGATGTCAAAGACACCATTTCAAGAATATTGTTGCATAGGATTTTAGAGGACTTCGAGCCCTTTCTAATGAGTATTTACTTGCCCTCTAACTCCTATTCATTGAGGAGATTTTGAATTTTTAAATTAGAGGACCAAAATTTCTATTTTTCCTTATGTCGATTCATATCCACGATTTCGATTCCTCTAAAATCTGATTTCTCTACATCACTTGATTCATTAGTAGGATTCTTTACTTTTCCTTTAACGATATCTAAAACTTTGTTCTTTTCAAGAATGAGGTCTATCCTATTTTTCTAGGTCCTATAGTTGAAGGTTCCTTCTAGTTTGTTTCCTCCCTTAATTGAGTTTGTCATGGTTCGTGTAGATAGTAGGCTTGAATCTTTATATGATCCTTTTCCTTAATGACCCTTATTTGATCTCCTTTTCCTTAATAGATATTCAACCTGCTTTTTTCTTTCTTCTTCACCATAGCTTTGATAGCATGTTAGAAAATCAGAAAGGCAAAAATATTTTTTCCTGTTGATAATTACTTGTGATTATTTTTATAATCTTTCTTATGTTATTATTTTATCTTAGTTCATCAAGAAATTATCAAAACCAAAACACAAATATCAAGGACACCAAATGTAGGCGCACAACCAGGGCAAAACCCCTATATAAGGGAAAACCTAGTGAAGAAATCTTCCTCAATAATTCAAAATGAGACAGACCAAGACCCTAGACAAAAATACCTTCCTCCTCCACCAATCAACTCTTCCTTCTGATAGATGATCTCTTCCAAAGTTAGCAAGTGCCAGCTTCTCAAATGTATTTTCAACCCAGAATTTTGAGCCAGCTTTAGGACTGCAGTTTTGATCTAGCAACTTCAGTAGCTCCAACCTAGCAACTTCACACCTTCTACCTTGATGCATCTTCACAACTTCGATGCAACTTCACAACTTATACCTTGGTGAAAATTCACAAATTCGATGCAGCATCGCAACTTCGATGTAGTTTCCTAGCTTTGATGCAAATTCAAATTTCATTGCACTTGAAAGAGAGAGAGAGAGACCCAAAAACTTCGATTCCAGCTTCCTTCTTGAGCTTCACATTTTGTCTGCTCCCAATTATTGCAATTCGAACTTGTGTGAGATGAGTGACAAATGATGTTGAATTGTTCTAATATATAGGATTCTTGTGAGTTCGAATTACCTTGTTGAGGCTGACTTGTCCTTCTTTGAGGTCAGCTTGATGGAGGAGGCCTAGAAGACCTAAAATACAATAAAATAAATTTCTTCTTTGACAATAAATCCCAAGAAGGATTCTTTACAATATGACATGGACAAGGACACTTAACATAAACCCTATAAGCCTGCAATGGAGGATATGACCTAAAAACAATTTACCCAAGCATGAAACCCATGCTTTAATAAGTCAATTTATTTAATAAGAAAATTTCTTTTTCTTGCTTTTGATAAATATAATACATCATGGCTCAAATACAATTATGAACACCAAAACTAGTTACATTCTTCAACAATTTCTTCCTCTCTTGTTGATTCTATCCCCTTTAAGGACCCCGTCATCTATGATCTTTCCTCAACATTAAAGAGAAATGAGGCCATTTTGTGACTTGAAGATCTAGAATTGGAACAAGCATAGTTGAAGTCCATGCTATTGTTGAATTTTTTGAATGAGCACTATATGGATATTGATGGAGTAAAGCCATGGGAGAATACACTAGATGCAACACTATATGATACAAATTTCTTGTATTTTTTTACAATCCTTTTTATTGTTAATGTATGGATACACTAAACTTACTTTGTAGGGACTTTTGATAAATTTTGTTTAGTATATTTGTTACTATGTTTGAAATGGTTGTGATACTTTGGGTGTGTAAATGACTTTAACTTTAAATCCAATATAGAGATTAGTTATGATGTTTCCTCTGATCTAATTTATAGAGAATTTAATAGTGAGTCCATTCATATGGGTTTAAATGATCTAAATTGTATGTCCAATATAAAGACCAATCATGAGGATTTATCTTAGTTTGTTTTAGAGTATTGGTAAAACGGATCCATTCATAGGATGTTGTAAAAATGCAAATGCACATGTAGAATGTATGTTATTTCATATTTGATATACCTTTTACAAACCAATTCTAGCAGAAGTTTCTTTTAAATGCATTGTTGGACTTGTTTTTCTAAATTTGACATAGTAAGATTGCGCTAGAATTTGAATAGATTGATTTTTTTTAGATATAGGAGGGAAGAGGGAAAGAAAACTTGAGTTATTGTAATTTTCATTATTTATTGATGAAGTGTTTGGAGATATTATCTTGAAAACAATGCTAATTAGCTACTCCAATATTTTTAATATACCGACTCTATAAGTTTTGCATTACTAAACTTGATTACACAAGTTTGATAGAGTGAGATGTATTGTTGATCCATACAAAACATTCAAATTAGTATTTTCCAAGTAAAATATTGAATGACATAATACAATTAGCATACAATATTGTCACGTTAATATGTTCAAGTTGTATTGAATTTGCAAGTAAAATATTGAATGGTGTCATATAATTAGCATAAAGCATCATCACAAGAATACATTGAAGTTGCATTGAATTTGTCATGTAGAGAAATTAAAAAAATATTGAGTTTCAATGACATATTGTATTTGTTTGCTTTAAAAATAATGAAAACAATTATTTAAAATTATATGCCAAATTAAAATAGAAAAAAATTACATGTTTACACTAAATAATTTAAAACGAAAAAAATAATATGAAGGGAATATTTTATATGCAATAAACAATGAGTTATTTCATTGTAAATATTAATTGATCTTTAGAATGACCAAATTTCATTCATGAACATTTTTACCTAGTCTCGCGACATTCTCAAAGTATACGAACTATACTATTTACATCATATATTTTTATCTTGCTTTTCTTGCAATATTATTTCATTTGCCTCCATGACCAAACTATGTATTAACTACATTAGACCTAGTTTCAGTCTTTAAGATCTAGTACTTAATATTGTTATAACATTTTTGTTATGTACTACCTTAAACTATGATACCACTAATAAACCTTAACATGGAAACACTTTTATCATCTTGAAAGATATATAATGTGGTCATAGCTATCTAAATCATCTCCCCTCCATCTTCTCTCCTAGATGTAGTAAGAAATACCTTTCCTTTCTCAACATCACTGAGAGGATTGAATATTAACTTTGGCTTGTTGCACTTGGGTCCATCATATACCAACTCATTAGTCATATTTTTAAATCCTCACCCATAATACTTGAATTTATGTAGAGTGCATTACAATAATCATTAGTGTTTTTCTGTATCTTGGACTAGAATTCTTTTGAAGATGAATAAGTTCCTATGATTAATATAAATTTTGTCAAATTTTTTAACAACATTTCTTAATAGTCTATTATAACAATTGGAGAATCCTCACTATTTATAGTATTTTTCCATATTCTTATGCATGATGTAATTCATTCATTTATTTCTTTTAAATAGTATTTTTTCATCATTTTTACCCCACAATTCAATTAACTCTAACCATTCAATATCTTTAATGGATCCACTATACCAAAACACATGAATATCATTGAGGACTAGGTAAAATGTGTATATATATCTACTAGTAGGTAATACCAAACATTATAAAGTACTTTATTTGATAATGCACAATAACCTCAAATTATTTTAAATCAATGTTATTTCAATTATATCTATCTATCTATCTATCTATCTATCTATCTATCTATCTATCTATCTATCTATATATATATATATATATATATATATATATTTCTATATAATAAGTTAATATAAAGTTATTTTTTATATAAGTTATAAATATTTTTATGAAGTATAAAAAATTATTACATATGTAATTAAAATTAACTTATTTATGTGTATATAAGCATAATGTACATGCGGTTGCATGAAGGTCCATAGGTTTCAAGGGTTAGAACTAAGCTCTAATACCATATGTAATGATCTAAATTTCAAGTATAATTATACATAAAATTATGTACATAAATTCAAATTTGTTGGAAATAATGCTTCCATGTCATGTGTAGTTGTCACTGTGAGTCCCTAGGTGTCAGTCTAGAAGCTGTTGGTTCCTATGTTATGACTTGGAGTCGAGTCATGTCCGAGTCATAATTTTTTAGAGTTAGTGATCAAATTCTTATATATGTAAATTTCTTATGTGTTCAATAAAATGTGTGGTTTGTGTTGTATTTTCTAATAGTAGGTCGAAAATGATGCAGAGAATTCAATTTTTCCAAAGGCAATGGAAAAATCTGACGAGGTCAAAGTTCAGATCAAGTCTCCAAGCAATGAATTAAAATGTCTAATGTAGCAATGAATGTCTTGTATGAGCTTATTGCGGGTCATTGTTTATTTTGGGTCTTTCTTTTTCTTCTACTCTGTGAGTTTATGTTTGTGGTAGTTTTCTATTCTGGGTATAAAAAGGGTTGGTGGTTCTTAAATTGGAAGCCCCGGTATCTGAAACATCAAGTATTGAGTGTTTTTATTAGTTATAAAAAGGGTTGGTGGTTCTTAAACTGGAAGCCTCGATGTCTGAAACACCAATTCTTGTGTAAGGTCAAGTTGTTTGATCAACTCTTGAGCACATTCAGTATCGAGACCTCCATCCTATCATCTGACAGATAACTGAAAGCGAAATTTTCGATAGATGATGGTTGGCCCATAGGATGGTTCATTACTTGATAGTTCTTATCGCGGAAGCCCCGATGAGGCGAGGTGTTAATATTGCTAATCTTGCAAAGTTCATCAACGATGGCCAGAGGTGGTTATATTTTAAATGGAGGTCAAGTGAAAATTCGAAGATGTGGTAGTAAAAGAGCGATGTTTGCAAGATTCCAGAGTGGATGTGGGTGCCGATGAAGACTAGTCAGACATAGATTTATTTATTGTTGTAATATGTGTTTTTAATGTTATCCATGTAAGCACTAAGGGAGGGTGTTGGAAGTAATGCTTTCATGTCATGTGTAGTTGTCACTAGAGTCCCTAGGCGTCAGTCTAGAAGCTGTTGATTCCTATGTTATGAGTTGGAGTGGAGTCATGTCTTTGTTGGAGCCAGTGATCAAATTCTTATATATGTAAATATCTTATGTGATCAATAAAATGTGTGGTTTGTGTTGTGTGAACAATATCTCCCTCTATTTGTATTTTCTCACAAAACCATTAATTGATCAACATAAACAAGATTCGAGATTCGATTAAGCATGAAACAATCCATAGGAGTAGTGGGTAATAAGAAATTACATGTGAGATGAATAATCTGAAGCACATACAACTTTGTGGACACCAAGATGTTATGCATTGGTCTCTAATCTAGTTCACTGCAATGAACATGTGAGAGACAACTCTCCACCCAACCATAAACTTAACTACACCATATATTTTTACAACAAACTACTCTTATTCCTCCAATCAATTACCATTTCTAATAACTAATCTTTGTTTCCCAATAAATCTAAAAAAATACTTCCAATCATTTGCCTCATTTATTATATAAAACTCTTTTACCAAAAATAAGTGAAAAACTCAATTCACTTATAATTAAATATTTTTATTTGGGATTACCGAAATTTCATATAACATTATTAAACAAAATATTGTTAATGATTCTCGTCTTTACATTAGAGGAGAGATGCTACTTCCATCCAAACATAATAATACATTCCCCAAGCCCTATTCATGTTTTTTTTTCTTCTTAAATGATCTTTAATATTTTAACGAAGTTAAGCTTGGCTACTCTAAAATTATAAAGCATGCCCGAGAGTTAATACATTTTCTTAGCATTATCTTAGTGTTAGTGTGTATATATAGTTTTTAAGTGTGGTATTTTTGATTTGTTAATTATTAATTTGTTAATTTATCTTCAGTGTTATTGTAAGTTATTATTTTTAGTAAGAAATTTGCGGAGAGATTAATGAAATGTCTATTGAGAAATCGATGGTGTTATTGATGAGAAATTTATGGAGTAATTGAGAGATTATAGTTGATAGCAAATTCCGGAGATGTTTTTTAGAGTTTTCTTTGTAGGTATAAGTATATTAGTTCTCTGTAAGTGGACGTTATTCCGGGTGGTTAGGACAGTGCATTAATCTTGAACCGATTTATATATAATAATAGATTATTGTGATTTATATATAATAGATTATTGTTGGTACGCAATAATTATAATGATAATATAATAATGATATAATATATGTTTTTTTTCCCTGGGGTCGCTCCCTTTAAAATAAACCTATTAATTTAAAATAAATGTATTAATTGATAATGAAATTAATTGAAAGCTTAGTATCATTATTGTTGATTGTTTTCCTTTGTTATTATGCTCGTGCGATTCTTTATTTTGTATTAGAGCGGTTGCCAAAGAATTTGAGATATTTGTGAATCTGAAATCTGTGCGAATGCTTTTAAATTGTGTGAACAATGTGTAGAAAATATCAGTCTAGAAGTATGAAGATCCAGTGTGTGTAAAGCATCCCAGCATGGAGCAGATGCCAGGGTGCAAACCTGAGTTGAAGGCAAGGTGTGGTTCGAATTGTTGGAATGTCTTTTTTATTCTTTTATCGCATGGTGCTTTTGTTGTTGTTGTTGGTTTTTTTTTCTTTTTCTTGATAGCATGTTTTGAACTTGTTTATGCCTTTTATTCTTCATTCAGATATTAAAGGAAGTCACAAGTGCGTTTTATATTTGATAAACACAAGGCTATGTATTACTCCGCCTTAGAGGTGCTCTATAGTTTAATATGGAAGATATGTATAAGTGTTAGATGTAATGTTATGGAAGATACGTGTAAGTGTTAGATGTAATGTAAAAAGATATTAACAATTTTAAATATTTTATTTTAATTTAATTTTATAATATTTTAAAATATAATATAAAGTAAAAAAGTAATGGGAAATGTATTGGTGTAAATAATGATGTAATCATATTTAATTTAAACTTATAATATAACAAGATTTATAATTATAGATATTCATTTCATTTTGCCATAAATATTATTAGCAAGTTCTGTTATAATACCACAGCTCATAAATACAAAATCCATAACTCATATATATATATATATATATATATATATATATATATATATTATATAACATTTAAAATAACTAAAATAAAAATGTAGAATTTATTTAATAACCTAAAAAACTTAATACTTACACTAAACTTACAATATAACAATATTCATAACAACAAGATATTCAACCTATTTTGTCATGGATATTATTAACTTATAAACATGTTTTATAAATAGCCATTGACATGACATGATGAGCCATACCATGGCTTATCATCAATATTAGATGCAAAAAACCATAACCAATTTCAAAATGAAAATATTTTATAAATATTTTGTTTTATAAATGTTTTTTTAATCAATTTTTATTGGGCATTTAAGGTAAATTTGAAATAAAAATAAAAATAATCCTATTTGTTTTTTATTTTTATTTTATTATTATTATTATTGTTTGTTGGGTAGTTAAGGTAAACTTGACTTGGTCAAGTTATCAGTGGTTTTTGAGCTCCATGTTTATGAAAACCCATGGTATTGCCCATGGTATTCATGTGGAATATAACCTATTTAAAAGGGGAATTAAACCAGCCTAGATCCATCTTAAATCTGGATCTACCAAGTGTTGAGAGAGATCAAATCTCTTAACTCTGGATATACCAAGTGTCGAGAAAGATCAAATCTCTTAACTCTTGATCTACTAAGTGTTGAGAGAGATCAAATCTCTTGAGATGCAAATATTTTAAGATGCAAAAAGATTTGATCCCTCTCCACTTGATCTACTAAATGTCGAGAGAGATCAAATCTCTTGAGATGCAAATATTTTAAGATGCAAAAAAATTTGATCCCTCTCCACGCTTGGTGAATCTAGAATTTTGATAGATCTAGACTGGTATATAATATGGTAAACCTTTAAAAAGTGTGAAGTTATATGAATTTACTACCATGTAATTTTTAAATAGATATATTTACTTTGTATTTATTTTCAATGTAAGGAGTAAATAAGGAGAGAGACATACTTGAGATGCATGTAAAAGTTTGTTTCTTATTGAGAAAACATGGTGAAAGTTTGTTTCTTATTGAGAATACATGGTGAGAGAATAAGTGTTTAATGCATGAGAAAGAATTAATGGGGTCTTGAGATTGGGTGTGTATTTGAGTTTAAAAAATTGAGGGTACTTTTCTAAATTTCTTCAAACATTTAAAAAAAAATGAAAAATTGTAACAAAGTTGAAAATTGAAGGTGAGAAGTATTAATCACCTTTATGATAAGAAGAAATTGGTTGTAATTGTGCCTTTTTTGCACTATCTTGTGCTCTCTATTATTTGGTGGTGGTGGTTGAGTCCCAATTTTTGGGACATTGATTCTTGTCCCAGGTCGAAGTGGGATACATTATGTTTTTTTTTTTTTTTTTTTTTTTTTTTGTGTGATTTATCTTTCTATCTCTCTCTTACTCTCTTCATGGCAACAAACACTATTGTGTTGCCTAAACTTGTTGGCATAGATTATTTTTATTGGAGTAAAAGCATGCAACCTTTATTCATCACTAAATATTTACAGCGTTGAAAATTGAAGGTGAGAAGTTTTAATCACCTTTATTGATAAGAAGAAATTGGTTGTAATTGTGTGTTTTTTGCACCAGATTGTACTCTCTATTTAATAAAATATATATATTTGGTGGTGGTGGTTGAGGCCTAAAATTTGGGACATTGATTCTTGTCCCAGGTTGAAGTGGGACACATTGTGTTCTTTTGTGTATTTGATCTCTCTATCACTCTCTTACTCTCTTCATGGAATCAAACACTATTGTGTTGCCTAAAATTGTTTGCATAGACTATTTTTATTGGAGAAAAAACATGCAACCTATATTCATCACTAAATATTTATAAGGACTTGCAGCTGATGGATATACTATGCCCTCTATTGATGAATTCAAAGCATTGAGTGACGAGATAAGAAATCTCTAAAGGAACCTATTAAGAAATATAATGAAGCACCTTCACTTATATTGAGCATTGTTGAAGAATCTATATTTCCAAGAATCAGTTGTGTAATATCATCCAAAGAATCATGGGATATCTTAAAGAACACATATGAAGGTGTGGATGTAGCTAAATTGCAAACATTAAGGAGGAATTTTGAAAATGCCCATATGCAAGGTAATGAATCCATTCATGATTACACCACAAAAATGCAAAGATATTGTTAATCGGTTGAGGTCATTAGGTGAAGATGTTCCAGAAAGAAGACTAATCGAGTAGATTTTAAGAACTGTTTTGCCTAAGTTTCAAATGGCCACCACCAGTATTATGGTATCCAAAGATTTAAATACAATGAAAATTGATGAATTAAGTGGATTCTTGTTAACATTTGAAGAAAATCAACCATATGCGAAATTGGGACATGCCTTTTTTTGCAAAGAATAAAGGAAGAGGAAGGAGTAGGGGTCAACATTAGAATCTGAATCAAGTTAGGAATCAACAAAGTTCACAAGGAAATGCATCTCCTTTGAGAGGCAGAGGAAGAATCCCAATCAATTCGTAGGAAGAGGTAGAGATGGATCTCATGGAGGAGGACATGGAAGAGATGGATGTAGAAATGGAGGAAGAGGTGGAGGACCACAATGTTATTATTGCCAAAAATTAGGCCATATTGAAAGAGATTGTTATGAAAAATGTGAGATATGGAGCATAAAGGAGCCAATACAATTATTGAGGAAACTAGGAATGAGAAGTTTTTCATCTCAAGTTTGATGGCACATAGTGAAGAAAGTGAAGCATGGTATATTTATTCATGATGTTCAACTCATATGAAATCTCAAGAGTAGTGGTTTACCAAAATTAATGACAATTATTCTGGTATAGTCATATTTGGTGATGATAGTGTTTCTGGAGTAAAAGAGAAAGGAACAATTGAAATACCAACATTGCATGGAAAGAAGAATTTAATTGAGTACACTTTGTTAACACCAACATTGAAGAAGAACCTACTTTCGGTAGGACAGATGATGGAGAAAAACTGCAAGTTAGTGTTTGATAATAAAGAGTGCTTAATCATGGATAAGTTGAATCAAAATGCAGTTGTAGTAAGAGGCGAAAAGATTGAAGACAAATGTTTCAATATTTCTTTTGATTCAAGTAATTCACAGAGTTTGAAAGCAATAAAAGAAGAAAATATTAAGATTTGACACTTAAGGATGGGACATCTGAATTTTCAGAGTTTGGTGCTGCTAAGAAAGAAAAACATGGTGAACGGTATTCCTCATATAAAGTTGGATGATGATATATGTGAAGGGTGTATTATTGGGAAACAACACAGGGAACATTTCTCAAATAGAATGTGGAAGGATAGAGAATGTTAGAATTGGTGCATTTAGATTTGTGTGGTCCAGTGGAGACCATGTCTCTTGGAAAGGCACACTATTTTGTCACTTTCATTAATGATTATTCCAAGAAAATTTGTGTTTATTTTTTGCAGGAGAAGTTTGAAGTATTCTCTCACTTTCTTAAGTTTAAGGCTTTAGTTGAAAAGCAAAGTGGTTTGAAAATTCTCACCCTAAGAACATATAGTGGGGGATAATACAAATCAAATGAGATTTTGAATTATTGCAGGAAGAATGGAATGAAATGAGAGTTTACCAATTCATGCTCTTCTCAACAAAATGGAGTCGTAGAAAGGAAAAACAGGACCATAGTTGAAATGGATAAGAGCATGTTAAAAACTAAGTATCTTGGAAATGCGTTTTGGGCTTAAGCAATAAACACAATAATATATACGCTTAACAAATGTCCAAAAAAAGAAGTGCTGAATTTGACTCCAGAAGAAGCATGGTTAGGATCTAGACCAATTGTTGCGCATATGAATGTTTTTGGTTGTACTACATATGCACATGTTCCTAAGGAAAAGAGGAAGAAATTGGATGATAAGAGTGTGAAGTGTATCTTTATTGGATACAATACTGAAACAAGAAGTTACAGGTTGTTTGATCCTCAAGCAAAGAAGGTGATAATAAGCAGAGATGTTGTGTTTGATGAAATGGGAATCTATCGACCATAATAGGTACAATTTGAATTAAGGAAAGATGCAGTGGATATTGGTGATGAATTAAATTCCAAGTCAATAAATAAGGATGAAGTTAAGAATAAGCCTAAGTGGCCTGAAGGGGGTCATTCTAAAAGAAATTTATTGGATAGAAATTTTGAAAAGAGGGTTACTAGATATCAAAGTTCTCTAGTGAATTATGAACCTATGGGACAAATAGTGAAAATGGATGAAACACATAATTATGCAGAAACATCATGAAAGAAAGAAAGAAATGGATCTATGGAAGAAAAATTGAATGCCTTGGTGAAAAGTGGTACATGGGACTTGGAAAAATTACCAAAGGGAAAATATGTAATTAACACTAAATGGGTTTATAAAACCAAGTATAAATTATATGGCACAATTGATAAGTACAAGGCTTATTTAGTTGAAAAGGGATATGCACAGAAGGAAGGCATTGATTATACTGAGAGATTTTCCCTAGTGGAAAAGTTGGATATAATCAGGATGGTGGTTCTTGCATTAGCTACTCAGTACAAATAGCAAATTTTTTAGATGGATCCTAAATAAACTTTTTTGAATGGTTATGTGGATGAAGAAATTTATGTGGAGAAACTTGAGGGTTTTGAAGCGCCAGGAAAAGAAGCTTGTGTTTATAAGTTTGAGAAGGCCTTATATGGTCTTAAGGAAGCATTAAGGGCATGGTATTCAAGAATTGATAAGTATTTTTAGGATCAAGACTTAGTTAAATTTTTATGTAAACCCAATCTCTATATCTTTTAGTCAAGGGATGACATTTTGGTAGTTTTCTTATATGTTAATGATTTGATCTACACATGGAACAATGATGAACTATTTCAAATATTTAAGTCACATGTGATTATTGAGTTTGAGATGACATACCTTGGTGAATTGCATTATTTCTTGGGTGTTGAAGTTTGGCAGAATGAAGATGGTATTTTCATGTCACAAGCCAAGTATACTTCAGACATTCTGAAGAAGTTCATAATGTTGAGTTGCAAGCCATGGAAAACTCCTTTGAAAGTTGGGTTGAATTTATATGGACACAATGACTTCAATTTAGTTGATGTTACTTTGCATCATCAATTGGTTGGAAGTTTGATCTACTTGACTACAACTCGACCAGATATTTCCTTTGCAGTTAGTATGGTATCAAGATTTATGGAAGAACCCAAGGAATTGCATTTGAAAGAAACAAAGAGGATTTTAAGATATTTTCATGGAACGATTGGTTATGGTTTGGTATACAAATCTATAAAGTATTTCAGGCTGATTGGTTTTATAGATTTAGATTGGGCTGGATACATGTATGATAGGAAACAAATTTTAGGGTATTTATTCAACATGGGTTCAACAATAGTTGCTTGGAGTACTAACAAGCAACCCACAATTTCTCTCTCCACAACAAAATCGAAGTATAAGGCAACAACGACAACAACACATGAAGCGGTTTGGTTGAGAAGAATTCTAGAAGATCTTCATGAGAAGCAAGAGAAACCCACTTAGTTCTAATCAAAGTTATATTCAAATGACCAAGAATCTATTTTTTCACAAGACCAAACATATTGATACTTAGTATCATTTTGTTTGATATTTGGTTCAATAAGCAGTGAACGAGATCAAGTGTTGCAGAACAAATATATTCACTAAAGCACTATCTAAAGAGAAGTTCTGCAAATTCATAGATGATATTGGAATATTTCCAAATGATCATTATGGGGGATAAATGATGGAAAGTTATTATTTTTAATGAAAGATTTGTGGAGATATTAATGGAATGGCTAATGAGAGATTTATGGTGTGATTGATGAGATATTTATGGAGTGATTGAGATATTATTAGGTGATGGAATATTCCCGATACCTCTCCTCACATGTATAATTGTATGATTTGATAATGAAATTAATTGAGAGCTTAGTGTCATTATTGTTGAATTTTTTATTTTGTTATTATTTTTTCAAAACAAAAATGAGTAATATTTAATTTGCGCATGGTCACAAAAAATACATGGGTGATTACATTTCTCTATTTTAGTTCAGTCTCATAGACATATTAGCCATAAAGCCTTTACATTTTTGGTACTGGCCTGCTGACTTCTTAGCAGTAGACCTATTACATATAGATACGTTCGAACAAAAGTTTACAACAAATTAAAAATACCAAAAAACATTATCTTCTGCATGTCGATCAGTCATGTTCAATTGGAGGTCTGTTGAGGTCTATATCTCTCCTACTTGTATCCTCCTGTAGCCAATCTAGATCAATGGGTGCACTTTTACTTAACTTGAGGTCCATAATAATTACCCTGAGCATGTCCACTTCATCTTCTAACTATGAAATTTGATGCTGGAGGGCCAATATTTTATCAGTCTATCTTTATAGCTCGCTATACTAACCCCATACTTGAACACAATCTCTGCAACCAAATTGCTTCCTTGCTTGCATGAGTGACTAACATGTATTCTGCCTCTGTAGTTGAAAGTGCCACTACAGATTGTTTCTTACTCATCCAACTGGCTGCACCTCCAAATAGGTTAAACACATACCCACTTGTAGATCTTTGATCCAAATCTCCAGCCCAATCTGCATCAACAAAGCCACATATATCCAAAACTCCATCCAATCTTGGTCTTCCTTGGTAGCACAAACCATAATCACTAGTTCCACGCAAATACTTGAAAACCTGCTTCACTACTGTCTAATGCTCCTTCCCTGGTTTTGAAATAAAACTGCTCAATACTCCCACTACATGTGCAATGTCTAGTCTAGTACAAACCATCACATACATCAGGCTACCAACTGCACTTGCATATGGAACACGGGACATGTCCTCTTCCTCTTCTTGTGTCTTGGGACACTGTTTAGCAAATAACTTTACACCTATAGTAATAGGAACCTTCACCAGTTTACGATCCTGCATATTAAACCTCTACAATATTGTCTCGACATACTTCCTCTGGTTTAACCAGAGCTTCCTCTTTGCCCGATCTCTTTTAATTTCCATGCCCAAAATATAGTTTGCAACACCAAGATTTTTGATGTCGAATTTGGAGGACAATTGGGTCTTCAAATCCTGGATAATTTCTTTGTCATTTCCAACCAGCAACATATCATCCACATACAAGACCAGATAAATAACATGGTCACCAATTAATTTAAAATACATAGAGTGATCTGCCTTGCTTCAGGTGAAGCCAAGTCCCTGTATAAACATATCAAATTTCTGATACCACATCTTTCGTGAATGTTTTAATCCATACAGAGACTTTTTTAACTTGCATACCAGTTCTTTCTTACCCTTCACCGCAAAGCCTTCAGGTTGCTTCATGTAGATATCTTCTTCTAGATCCCCGTGAAGAAATGTTGTCTTCACATCCATATGTTCTACCTCAAAATAAAAAACAACAACAATAGATAAAAGTAATCTAATAGAAGATACCTTGGCAACAGGAGAAAAAATATCACCAAAATCAATTCCCAGCACCAGGGAATACCCTTTTGCTACCAACCAAGCTTTGTATTTCTCCGCCTTTCCTTCTGCATTTATCTTCTTCTTGAACACCCATTTGCTGCTAATGGGTTTCCCTCCAACCGGCAACTCCACCAGATCCCAAGCCTCCATTTTGTGCAAAGATGCCATTTCATCAACCATGGCCTCTTTCCAAAGTTTGCCATCCTCTCAATCTATTGCTTCCCTCATAGTTCCGGGATCATCATCAGTAATAGATAAAGAAAAATTTGAACAAAAATTAGATGGACTATACCTTTCTGACTGCCTTCTTTCTCGAATTGATCTTCTCACAACCAAAGTTTGTGGCTCTTCATCTTCTGATTCCTCTTCTGCTGTAGAGTTTGATTTTTCCTCCTTAAGCTCAAACTCTATCTTCTCAGGTTTCTTTGGTTGGACTTCATGCTTAATAAAATCTTTCACCTCTCTGAACACCACATCTCGGCTATACACAACCTTCCTTGTTACTGGGTTCTAAAGCTTATAACCCTTTAAATCCTTATACCCAATAAAGATGCACTTTTCATATTTACTATCCAACTTTGTTCTTTTCTCCTTTGGAACATGTACATATGCATCACATACGAATACACTCAAATGTGAAAGAGAAGGTTTCTTACCAGTCCATACCTCTTATGGAGTCTTATCCTCCAACGCTGATGAAGGTGATATGTTGACTAGGTAACATGTAGTCTCCACCACCTTTGCCCAGAATTCCTATCCTAACCTGACACCACTGAGCATGCTTCTTGCCCTTTCCATCAATGTATTGTTCATTCTTTCTGCAACTCCATTTTTTCGAGGTGTGTATGGAGTAGTCTTTTGTCGTGCTATACCACACTTCTTACAGAACTCTTCAAATTCCTTCTTGCAAAAATCTCCACCGTTATCTGTCCTCAACACCTTTATCTTCTTCTCTATCTGGTTTTCCACCAGAGCCTTAAATTCTTTAAACCTATCAAAGACTTCAGATTTCTTCTTGAGGAAATATATCAATGTATTCCTTGAGAAGTCATCTATAAATGATACATAGTACACAGACTTACCCAGTGATGGAACCTTCACAGGTCCAAACACATCACTATGCACAACCTCTAATATCTGTTTCACCCTCTTACCACCAGAGGGGAAACTCACCTGATTCTACTTCCCATATACACAATTTTCATAGAAATAAAAATCTACAGAGCTATTAGTCATACCTTCTACCATACCTTTACCATGAAATATTCGAAGACCCTTCTCTCCAATATGTCCAAGCCTTTGATGCCATAGCATGGTATTTTCTCTAGAGACCACTAGATTTTCTGCTCCATTTTCAGGAACAACAAAACTATTTCACCCATCAATAACAGTGCTACCTTGAAACTTGTACAGAGTTCCAATCCGAACTCCTCGCATCAATACTAGTGCTACCTGAACCATCTTGTAGGTAGCTTTCTCGAACACTGTTTTTACACCTGCATAATCCAGCTTGCTTACAGAAATTAGATTTCTGGCCAATGCAGGAATATGCAGAACACCCAGAAGTGTTCTAATCCTTCCACATTGAAACTTCAACTTTACTTTTCCGCAACCAACGATTCTAGATTTCCTATCATCCCCTAAGAAGACATCACCACCATCATATTTCTCATACTTGCATAACCACTCTCTATGGGGAGTGAAGCGAAAGGTTGCACCTGAGTCAATCAACCATGCCTCATGATCTACATGTGTACTTGAAGAAGAAGCCAAGTACACATCCCCACCTTCATCTAAGGTGGTTTTCACCTCTGCAGAAGGAGCATCATCAGACCCCTTTCCTTTATCAGGAGCTTTAGATTTATAGTCCCTTTTGTAGTGCCCTTTCTTTCCACATTTCCATCACACCTTTACAAATTGTCCCACAAAGCCTTCTCTGTAGCTTCCCCTGATACATTGAGAAATACTGAATTTGAGATACATAATCGTATTGTTCTTTTAGCCTTCTGATCCAACTTCTTCCATTCTTCATCGGACAATCTTGTTGGTGTAGTACCCGCTATGATCCACTGATATTTTTCCACAAGCAAATCCTCCATCTTGAGTTTCCACAACTCAAAACTCTGACCATTAAATTTCTTGATCTCTATCTTTCCATTGCTTGCCATCTTGTTTCACCACCATAATCGATCCCACAGATGTCCCACCGAACAGGGTCTACCATAGGGCCGAGTGAAACCCCTCAACAACAAAGACGTCCTCTTGAAGCCAAAACAACTCTGATACCAAATGTAGGTTTTAACCCCATACATAAATTACTTGCATACGAATTCTAATAACAGAAAATAAACAAAAGGCGAGAGCATAACACATAAAAAATATACAGAGAGATTTTCCCCTGGATCCCAAAACCAAGACTACCCGATTGAGTTTCATTATGTTCCTTTCAATGTTACATTACATATATATACATGCCGGAGCATCCACAAACCCTAATCCATTAACCCTGGATTAGAACATAATCATAGTTCCCTTGATCGGATCTACATAATACCATGGACTGAAAAACCATCGTGCCCAAAATCATGTTCAAAATCCGTGCAGGGGAGACCCCTGCATACCCCCTGACAGGGGGGCTTCCACCCCCCTTTGTGACCCCCCCGCTAGTCATGAAAGAATATAAAACAACCCAACAATCATCATGTTCAACTTGAGTGTGATACATATTACAAAATTTGACTTGAAAATCATAATCTTCCCTCACCAGGGCTTCATGAGTGGATAAGAAAAGGGAACATGGGCTAGCTGCTGAAGAAGACTCAGAATTAGAATCGTTTTTCATGTTGTTATACCAGTAGAAATTCAACTGCATCAGAATTCATGTAAGAAAGAGCTCGACCACCTTAAACCAACAATATTCATAAGAGAGTTTACAAGAACAGAGAAAGGAAACCAAATTGTAAAGACATAAATCCTGCTGATGATGCCCAAACACTCTAGCGTACGAAGCTGGTCAAATGAACACCCCTTGAGGTCCCTAAGACAAAGAGAAATAAACTCATACACTTTAGACCCCAATTTAATTGACTTTTTTTGAACCAAAATTTTCCATAAGATAGCTAAAGGGAAATTTCTATGAACCCCTGATGAACAAGTCACTAACATCTCCAAAAAACTAGAATTTGAGCCTCAAGTGACAAGGTAGGAGCCAACTATAGAGGGGTTTCCAATTTGGCTCTGACTACTGTAGAATTGCAAACAAAAATTGGGAATTCCAGAGTTACCTTCACACGAAGAAGCTTGTGGAAATCTTAAACCAACTTTGAGAGAGAGATTAGGTTCTTCCAAGGATCTTTTAGAGCTGGAGAGCCCCTTACGCAAAATTACTCCCAAGCTAAAGTGCTAAGCCCACAATTGAGCTGTCTCAAGGATGAATGCTTAGAACCAGAGACAGAGCTCTTTGTAGAGCTGCCTGAAGGATGAATGTCTAGAGACCACAGTGGAAATAAATGACAAAGAAATTTCCAAATTGCCAGGCCATAAAGGTGGTAGAATGATTCACATAAAAAAGTTAATCATGGGTGGAACAAGAGCTATATTTGAAACAAATTTATCGCTAGTTAGCTTGTCCTTCCACACTCTCATCATCATATCTTCACCAGTGCAACCACCAAGGAAATTCATCATGAATCTATGCGGAGGTTGATTCCAAGAGTTTAGAAGATATAAATGGTAATTGCAAGCATGCGAGAAGGAGAAAATAACTTGTGAATGGAAACATACCTCATGTGTTTCCATGTTAATATGAATCTAGCTTTGATCCATTAACATTGTAACTAAACCATCTAAGAACCTGAGGTAGGGATATATGATATCTGCGAAGAGCCTAGAAAGGAAAGAGAAGGGGGTGTAGATGAGAGAGCAAGGGGGAAGAGTGGGAAGAGGGGGATAAGGGAAAGAAAGGGGATGGGGAAAATAAAAGGGGAAAGGAGGGGTCAGAAACATAACAATTAATTCGAAACCAAAATTCATGAAAGGGGAAGACTTGAAGAAAAACCAACCACCAAGAGTCATGGGGCCTTAGGGGATGGGGCATGAACTATTTAAATCATTAATTTCAAGCTTGGCCTCCTCCATGGAGAAAGCTTTGTCTTCTTGTGAGTCGGCCTCCACATTATTGATTCTAAGAATGTGATAGAATTCTTTTGAGTAGAAGAACTATACCAACCCTCTAATTCTTTGAAGCACTTGAGAAAGGGAGTTGTAATTTGGACTGCCTTCCTTAATGAGATATTGTATTGTGATTACAAGTCTCCTAGGATAAAGATGTCTTTATTGGCAATATGTAAACCTTGAAGAAGGCCATACATTTCTGCCTGACTATTAGTTTTCCTCCCCAAGTCCCATGCAAATTTGATTTTTGTTATTCCATCAAGATTGAGTAATATCCCTGCCCTTCTTGCCACCCCATTTTATTATGTTATTATGCTAGTGTGCTTCTTTGCTTTTTTTCTTCTTCTCAAATAATAAGAAATAGAATATAATTTAATCATCGTGATTAGAAATAGAATATAATTCAATCACCATAATGAGTTTATTTGAATTTGATGTAAATGTGAGAAATATACAAATATGAAAAATGCATAAGTACATGGTTGAATAATGGGTGACAAATAATGGATGGCAAGGAGTTATTATTTTTTTAATGTGTGTTTATAAACATTTTTGCATAATTAGGCTGTCTTTTCTATGTATAACTATTAACCTTAATTTCACAATAAGAATTATATTTAAATATGATGTTATTATGGATATTAAAAAAATATACAATAAATTCATGATAAAATTTAATGTTGTTATCATCTTTGCATAATTAATTAGAAGTTTTAAATGAACTCCATAAATAAAATAGTGAATAAATAAACAATTAAAAAATATTAGCAACTGCACTAAAAATATTTTGGTTAGAATTTAAAAAAACAATGAAGATAACTATTTTTTTACATAAAACAATTAAATGATAAAAACTATTTAAAATTTGATTTTAAAAAATACATAAATAATTATATTTAAAGAAGCCTATTAATTGAAATCATCATTTAACTAAAAACCTCCTTATTATAAACAATACCAACAAATATCATGTTCATATGTTCATGTCTATTTCTAATTGACAACTTTCATTGAATATAAAGGATTAACCTTCTTAAAAAAATCTTAAATTCTGCTTCATTCCACACTTTACTTTCCTTTTCTTCTAAATAACCATCTCCTTCTCTTTCTCTTCCACTTTCCTATATAATTATGAATAAACACTATAATAATAAGTATCACTTACCTTAAAAAAATTAATATTATTATATTGTATAATAATAGTATTACTATATCTAATAATTTTTCATAATAAATATATTAACTACATTGACAAGATTATAATATACATTATATGCTATACAATTTAATACTTCTAATTATTTACATAATAATAGATATAAGACAATTTATTATTATTATTATTAGATATAATAATATAAATAAATCAGAGATGTGCGCCTGCACACAATTATTTTTCTATTACACCTTAAATCATACACATACATCACACATATATGGTGCTTATGAGGTCCGACAGATTCCAAACTAGGAGTTTGTTTGTTGAGAAAATATCTCAACAACCCAACCAACTAACAAACCAAATCTACTTGTATACTATTGTAAGCGTTATTTCCAAGTCCCCCCCTCAATGCTTACATTATTACACAAATCACAAATTACATATAAATGACATCCGTTTGATATGGTCGTCATCAACAATTATATCCACTTTGGGATTTCATGGACACTACTCTTTCTTCACCACCACTCAACCTACAACTTGACCTCCATTTAAAAAATAACTTCCTCTGACCATCATTGATAAACTTTGTAGAATTGATGCTTCTTGACCTCTTGAAGGACAATCTTGATACTGAACCACTCCATGGACTAACTACCATCTGTCAAAATGCAATGAACTATAATTTTGATAGTTATATAGGTAATTGTTTTGGGTACTAAGTGTATTCAACAATCAATTATACAATTTACTTGTATAACACATAAGGATCTCATAAAAATAACCAGTAATTGATGCTCTTGAAGTCCAAAGAACAACAAAACCCATCAGCATATAATAGAATCACATAATCAAATTAGCGATATGTTCTCTCGACATCGAAGAACGTCGAGGACCACTAGTTTAATTATATTCCAATGTCCATTAATTGGTTTTGCACCTTTTACAAAACAACAAATATATTAACTGAAACATACATGACTAATAGTTGTTTTAGAAAAGTATGAGAGGATATTTATCATCATCACTGTCATAATTTGAGAAATCCTCAAGGTTGACCTTTGCTGAATCTTCAAAAGTAGCCATGTTAGCTGATTCTCTTAACTTTCCATTTAAGATATCTTTTGCACGCATTTTGCAATTGACTGTTGTGTGCCCATGTCTTCGACAATGGAAACATTCGACTGAGTTCCTATTTTTATTGACTCCTCCCTTAGCGAATAGTGCCATCTCAATATGTGAGTTGTCCTTTGCGTCACCTATTTTCATCCTTTTTTCTTCTTCTAAGATTGTTGCAATCATTTCATCTAGTGATCGAGAGGAAAATTGACTTAAATTGAAAATATCATTATTATAACATGAAGATAAACTGTTTAACAAAATATCCTTAGCATCTTCTTCTTCTATTTTCTCTTCAATTTCCTCCAACTGCCTTATAAGTGATTTTATATCATTTGTGTGTGTAGACAATGATACTGATTTGAAAATGAAACTTGATCGTCCTTTGACACTTCACAAGCCTGATAATGTAACCACCATACTCCCACATCTACATAAGTAACCAACCAATCAGGGTAAACATTCGATGAGAGAGGCCATTATAAGGGTTTCAACCTCCTTGGTGACCTTAAGGAAATAGAATCGATGGAACTCATCAACTAGACCTTACATATAAGCAACAACACCCCAGGAGACATCTCAGCCACTTAGACATCTTGCCCCTGGGTCTCACTGATCTTTTATGCATCTTAACCTTTGGATGCTCTTATGATATAAGCATGTCAGCATCTATGGACATCTGGACACTCTCACATGCCTGCAAGCCAGTGTTTAGGGATTTTTCCCAGTAGACCTGTGCCAGCGTCCACAAAATTCATGTCACTTTTCTAGCCCAGAATTCTAGCCACTACCCAGAACTTGCTATAAAGTATAGAACCCATTAAAGACATGATGAAAAAGATAATAAACCAGAAATCAACCTCATGACTAAACCTAACCATCCCCAACCGGGACTGACATTCTATCAAACACTTGGAATCAATGCAACCTACAAGTCTAGGATACAAGACAGAGCATGAATGACTGAAAATACTTATGAAAGATGACAAGAAGGATCACCACCTTCTCCATTGAACTGTTATGACATCAATTAGGTTTTGCATCCATCAATTTAACAATTACAAGTAAATACATGAGATAACCATGACATGTACCAATCAATTAACCATGCTTATAACCAACATAAAACCATGTAAATAACAGAGATATAACAACCATTAAATCCACATATAAACAAGTGAAAAAGCAAGAGAACTTCACTTTCATTAATCATAGGCAAATTCGACCAGGTTCAGGACTTCCATGTACCACCCGACCGTAGACATGGTTGAACCAAATCTTTCTTTCAGTAAGTCACCCCCGTGCCATATTCCAAGCATGAATGTGAGATCTCATAGATAAAACCAATCCAAAAACAACCAAGGGAATCCAGAGGCTAAACCACCTCCACCCTCACCAAACCATGATTACACCAAAACTGGTGCTCCAATCACAACCGAAGCGAACATGGGATTCCATTCAGAATCCATCACTATCCTTGAAGAATTTTCCATCTCCTTGCCTCTCAAGCTTTACCGCAATCCAATCCAGTATCACTAGGCCCTAAACTGAGACCAATCTCTCATGCTTTACCAAAATCCAAACTTGGATCACTAGACCCTAAACCGAGACTTTTCCCTTAGGCTTTACTGTGTATCCTGCCAAAATCGGTCAAGGGATTCCTAGGCCTTTGGGAATGAACCTTGAGACCACCTCTGCCATGGATTCTGAAATCCATCCAATAAACCAAAGCTCAAAACCAAGATAAACATGCCAAGATACCATGGCATCCAGAAAAAGTCAAGGCTAGGCTAAAAAATACTGTGATAACCCGAAAAAACCATGCCACTGACAACAAGAGAACCATACACCAACAAGCAAAGCCATGCATGTCAGAAATAGTGATGAAATCACACATGCAATGTGTTATCTGCAATTATTCCTGCTGAAGCTGCCTGATCCTACCCTTCCTTCCTCGATCCTTACTTTCCTTCCTTTACCTTTGCATGCTTTTCCTTCCTTGAACTGAAGCTAAAGTGATCCAAGAAAACTCTAAGTGACCGTAATGTCCCAAATGCAGAAAATTTGGAACAGACAGTGATATACAAAAGAAAATGTGATTCATACACATAAAAATTAAACAAACAACAAATGCTCAATACACAACAGAAATGTGAACCAGTTGAGCCATTTTATTAATGGAGTGGAGAAAGTACAATAGTGCAGAAAATTCACCTGGGCTTGCCTCAAGAGAAAGCTTGATAGAACTCAGGTGTGAAACAATAATCTTAATGCTAGAAAGAACTGCTCCTCTAATGCTCTGCACTGTCTCCTAGTAACTACAATTGCTAGTTGGAAAGGAGCTGCAAGAAACACCACCTCTGGTGCTTAGAAAGTGATGAAACTTCAGCCACAAACTCTTTGGACAAAACGCACAAAAACACAGAAATGGTTTGGCCTAAATTTGACCTCCCAAAATCGACCCCAAAGGCACTATGCAATCCCCAACAATTCTACAATGTCTGCTGCAAATATACAGCTGAAAAACCCACTTCCGGTGCTTAGAAAATTCTGAAACTTTATATTTGGGATCCTTGTCAAAAACTCGGAAAAACCCATAAATGGTTTCCCCATATTTTGACCTCCCAAATTCGACCTCTTTTATGGCCCACACCCTCCAAACAACTCCAGAAATATGGCCTGCAAGGAATGACCACAAAGTCCTCCTCCAAGATATGAAATGGAAGAAAACACCACTCCAAATATATCCTCTAACCTCCACAGAAAATATCAGCCTCAAGGACTAATACTCTACCCACCAAATGAGCTCCCACACACTGCCTCTGTGCTAGCCCAGGTAGTGCGAAAGTCACACTTCCAAGTCAGAAGCTCAATCAACTCCCAAAATCTCCTAGATGCTGAAAATCCTCTCTAGCCTCGTCTCCGAAAAATCTCACGTCAAATCTCCATTTCTAAGCACCACCAATGAACTTGACCTCCTCTCCACTGCGTCCCCTAGTAATACTCATAACCTGGAAGGGAATGCTACTGCTGGGAGTAACAATGTGATCGTCCTCCTGAAGAAATGAAGAAAACCTTCCTAGGGTGGCACTCGAAGTCCCCCGAAGAAAGGGTGAGCTCTTCGCCTAAAGAACTCGTGCTAAACAGCTAGTGACTCAGCTAAGCAGCTCGAGCAACTAAAGAGAAATCGATATACTCCAATAAGATGAATGAAATGAGGAGAGCTACCTTCCTTATATAGATTTCATGGAGTAGTTTTCCCTCCAATTTTACCTCCATCATGGGTCCTCACTTAAGCACCTACATGCAAAATTTAACCACCTTTATGCAAATCGAACTAGGAAGTGCGTCTTTCCCTAGTGTGGGTGGCCCCTGTGTGTAATTTAACCACAACAAAATAACTTCTCCTAAGTCTAATCTCCTAATAAAAATCAAATGGGCCCCATCACCTCCAAAATCAGCCTCAAAATATAGAAATTAATCCTGTTCCAAAATAATTTAGGAAGGGACATTACAATCCTCCCCTCCCAAATGTTTCTTGTCCCCAAGCAACTTCATTGCTGGATGCTCATGTATGTGCTCACCCTCCGAAGTAGCATCCTCAGCCAACAAGCTCCTCCAATGCACCAAAAAAATTGCTTATCCTCAAGAAATGCTTGAGCAAGCATCCTCTCTAACTGCTGCTGCCCACTGTCACTGCAAAATTTGTCAGGGTCCCAGATGTGCCACTGGATCTTGCCTGAACTCTATATTGTCCTGATATGAAATAATCCTTCAATACCAGGATCCTAGGCCATCCTATCCAGCATGAAACGCCTCTCGCTCTACTCATTATCCTGCCCGGTGTAAGTCCCAAAAGTTCCCTGCTCCATCAGTGACTCGCTAAAGCCCAATGGAATATTTGTATGATCTCCCCCTATAGTAGCCAACGCATCCCTAAAGGTTATTGAGCTGTGAAGAGTTGTGATGCCCTAGCTCCCTACTAGTCCTAGAGTGGTGCCACCATGCTGACGCTGCAATGTTTAACTATGACATACTCCCCATCGTACACAGACAGTATCCTCCCCTCCTGAGGCCTAATGGCGAAAAATCTATGAGAGTCAAGCTCATCCTGCCCATGCATCTCCATGATGCCAATATCTACCCCTCCAATGCCAATCTCAATTATGAGCCATAAAAGGACAAGTCTTCCTCGCCATGCAGTGGAGGTTTCAATGATCCCCCATGTTTCCAAAGTGAATTGGATCATCCTCTGCCATGGCCTTGCTCATCACAAAGTGGAGTGATCTGCCCGCCAACTGGATCCCCGGATTCCCCAAACATATGGGGAGCTCATAACTCCCACTCCTCACAGGATGTCACTGTGTAACGTTGTTACGAGCTAGAACCCATCTGGTTCTCATCTCCGATCCTTGTATGTATTCCCTTCGTGGACTTCAAGTATAAGGAGTAGGCCTCATGCCTGTGGACTTGCCTTGCTCCTGCCAGACCACACAGTGAAATCCGCTATCCCAACTCATGATGATACACCTCGACATTTCTTGGAGTCTGGGTACCCTCCTATAGACGAAGTCTACCATCGACCGTCCCTCAAGTGTGAGCTTAGGGGTGGAATATATGCTACCTCGTCTACCAACCATGCCATCCCTAAACCTGTATCCAATAGCTTGTGCTCCTACCAAGGGTCTCAATTGAAGAGTCTCCTCCTGACTAATGGCACGCGGTGTCTCATCTAATTGTCTAGGGTGAGCCTCCCATGCCTTGCTGCCTAAATGGAGAGTGTCAAGGGGAAACAACCAAACAGTCTGTGATTATAAGCAACACTAGAGGATGATGGGTGAGTATGTCCCAAATGATATGATCAACATTCTGCCAGAATGCCCAAGAGTGATCCTACATACGAAACTCTCTCCACCTCGGATCTGTTGATAACTCCCTCGAAGCCCTGTCTCCATTAACCATGGTGTCCCTAGATGCTCAACAATGTTCTCATCGATCCTAGGTGAGCTACATCCAATAATACACCTAATGATCCTGCCCATATGCCTCCTTGGAGGCAACACTCCAAGAGCCTGCTGCATCGCACCATGCATCACTACACACCACCAAGCAACACCACATTCCTTGACATGCCATTGTATGCCACAACCTGTCCCTATACACCACTGGATACCCCCAATTAAAACTATTCCATCCTGTACCGTCCTGTGTCCCACCTATGTTACTGCACCGATCACTCTCGCATGTACTCAATGCGACGTGAGGCACTCCCCCATGTGTGTCCATGTCCATCTACAGACCAATGTTCCATGCTAGATTCTCCTACCCATCCTAGAATGACATGGCATAAAGTTGTGTCCCTATGCGTCGACCCATACCTGACCGAAATCATCACCTCCATCGTCGCATCATCATACCCTCCAGTGAATGGATCTTCACTCCAAATCCTCCCCGAGGGATACGAGAAGTGAATCTCCCTATGTGTCAGCAGTGATGCAACCACTACACTTCTCCTCTACGTCCTCTATGCCTCACAAATAAGTGAAGAATCCCCAACTCCATACAAGGCGCCATTTGGTGGCTTGCCAATGCCACCTCCTCTGAAAAAATCCTGTCAAAGTGTGATGATCACCCCGTGATCCTATGTACAAATGTCGTACCAAGTCAACCTAGGAATCCTGCCCATAAACTGGTTGGCCAGTGGTGCTGACCGAAACACTCCTAGCGGAGGTGCATGCTTGATTGCTAAGTCAACTATACCCTCTAGGTCGTAGTCAAATGATATACTTGGGAAATGATAGGTGGTCCCTCCCAGATCCTAATGCTAGTCGGGGCTTCTAGCATCCCTAGTGCCTGGAAACTCCTGCTGAGCTCCACCTAGGTTCACCACCATCTCCATAGCCCACTCCACCAGGTACCAACTCAGAATCTCTCGCCACTCAACCCCAAGAGAGGGATCGAATGCATGAACTCCTACACATAGAACAACCCCATCATGCAGGTGTTGCACCCTGTGCAACTCAAGTCTTCTCATCTCGCTATCCTGTTCAATATATAAAATCTGACTAGGTAGCTCTGTCTCTCTCCATCCAATGGGCCAAGGTAGCCTAATAGTTCTACCAGCCTCGTCTATGCATGCCCGAAGAGGGTTTCTCTCACGCTCCAACATGCACTCTAGCTGCACTAGTAGGGAATCCAACCACCCCACAACGTGAGTCAATTTGGCCGTGGACTCAGCACAAACCGCTCTCATGCCCTCTAGCTCCTCGTTTTGCTGCAAAATAGCCTAATGCACTAAGGCAACCTTCCTTTTTAATGCTAGAAGGGACCTGAAATTGGTGGAATTGTCATGGGCATCTATTGCCTATAAACTTGGTCACAGCTTCAGATACCTTAGCAACTATTGGCATCTCGTCCATGGGTGGCTCGTCCTCAACAGATGGCTCTATGTGTGTAGGCTCTATCTTCTCCACCAAGGTGTCAACTGGGGCTATCAAAGAGGTCTCTAATAAAGGAGATTCTTGTGCCACACCGAGTATATTGATGTGCTCCTCACCATCCTGTGGGCTGTCAACATCATGCTCAACCTCCTCCTCAGGCTACTGATATCTAAAGCCAGGTCTCCTTTGTCTCACCCTCTAACTGTCTCTATCCTGCCTGCTCCTTTTCAAGAG
The DNA here is from genome assembly GCA_000404065.3 of Pinus taeda. Classification (NCBI taxonomy): domain Eukaryota; kingdom Viridiplantae; phylum Streptophyta; class Pinopsida; order Pinales; family Pinaceae; genus Pinus; species Pinus taeda. The sequence goes on from APFE031333122.1 coordinate 277,254, forward strand.
ATCTTGTGCCCTGATCTGGTCGACTTTCCCCACATGATGTAGATGGCTGCATCCCCACGAGCTACTCACCTCTAACGTCTCTGTTGTAAGGGTGAGGATGGGTTTGGTCTGTCACCCTCCTCAATTGGGCTAACCACTCATCGTCCCAATGAATTCTACCCCAAATCTTCTGTATACAGGATTTCCCTTGAGCCATGGGTTTGTCTCCGATTTCACTTGTCATTGTGCACTCATACCCAAAGCTTCCATGATCTCCTGGTTAGTTTCTCACAGCTGGGCCAAGATTATGCTCTGATATCATTGTAATGTCCCAAATGCATAAACTCTGGAACAGACAATGATATACAAAAGCAAATGCGATTCATACACAGAAAAATTAAACAAACAACAAATGCTCAATACATAACAGAAATGTGAACCAATTGAGCCATTTATTAATGGAGCAGAGCAAGTACAATAGTGCGAAAAATGTACCTGGCCTTGCCTCAAGGAAAAGCTTGACAAAAATCAGGTGTCAAATAGTAATCTCAATGATGGAAATAACTGCACCTCTAATGCTCTGTGTTGTCTCCCAGTAATTATAATTGCTGGTTGGACAGGAGCTACAAGAAACCCTACCTTCGGTACTCATAAATTGATGAAACTCCATCCACAAACTCCTTGACCAAAACCCACAAAAACCCAGAAATGGTTTGGCCCGATTTTGACCTCCCAAAATCAACCCCCGAAGGCACTGTGAAATCCCTAGTAATTCTACAATGTTTGCTACAAAGATACGATTGAAAACCACAATCCTGGTGCTCAGAAAATTCTGAAACTTTATATCTGATATCCTTGTAAAAAACCCAAAAAAACCCAGAAATGGTTTGGCCATATTTTGACCTCCCAAATTCGACCTCTTCTATGGCCCACGCCCTCCAAATAGCTCCAGAAATATGACTTGCAAGAAATGATCACAAATTCCTCCTCCAAGCTCTGAAATGGAAGCAAACACCAATCCAAATATCTCCTCTAACCTCCATGACAAATCTCAGCGTCAAGGACTGATATTCTACCCACCAAATGAAATCCCACACACTACCTCTACGCTAGCCCAGGTAGTGCGAAAATCACACTGCCAAGCCATAATCTCAATTAGCTCCAAAACTCTCCTAGATGATGACAATCCTCCCTATTCTCCTCTCCGAAAAATCTCACGTCAAATCTCCACTACTAAGCACCACCAATGAACTCAACCTCCTCTCCACTGCGTTCCCTAGTAATATGCACAACCTAGAAGGGAATGCTACTGCTGGGAATCACAATGTGATCATCCTATTGAAAAAATGAATAAAACCTTCTAAGGTGGCACTTGAAGTCCCTCGAAGAAAGGGTGGGCTCTTCACCTGAAGAACTCGTGCTAAATAGCCAGTGACTCGGCTAAGCAGCTCGAGCAACCAAAGAGAAATCAATATACTCCAATAAGATGAATGAAATGAGGAGAGCTACCTTCCTTATATAGATTTCCCTCTAATTTTCCCTCCATTGTGGGCCCTCACTTAACCACATACATGCAGAACTTAACCACCTTTATGCAAACCGAACTAGGAAGTGCGCCTTTCCCTAGTGTGGGTGGCCCTCGTGTGTAATTTAACCACAACAAAATAACTTCTCCTAAGTCTAATCCCCTAATAAAAATCGAATGGGCCCCATCAACTCCAAAATCGGCCCTAAAATATAGAAATTAATCTTGTTCCAAAATAATTTAGGAAGGGACATTACAGTGACCAAGAGTGAGAGAGAGAGAGAGAGTAATGAGAGAGCTCTAAAACTTGAACTAAAAAAAGGTTACCAACTGAACCTCAAAAGCCTTTTTATTAATGAGGCCTCTATTTTCTTTATCTTCCATTATTTTCCCCCTCACATGAAACCTGTGACCTTTCACCTTACTTTTCTCCTAATTTCCTTTATTTTCATAAATAAATGTGCCAAAAATGCATTTTTTCCTTTTAATGCCTTAGTCTTAGCCTTTGCCAATTTCCTTAGCCAAAAACACGTCCAATGATGCCCACTAGGATATATTTTCCCAACATTCACATTGGAATAAGTTTCCCTTAACCGTGATCTTATTTTTCCTTTATTAAATTTTGTTACATGAACTTTTCACCAGGGCTATTACAGAACCCTCCCCCTTGCGGAACACCATCCTTAGTGTTAAACCACACTAAGACCTCAACAAAACTGCTAAAAAGTAAACATACTGTCCATGGAGCTTTATAACTTAGCTCATTGCAATATTTACAATGAAAGACCTAATCAAAAGAAAAACATCATGACAACATGACAAGATAACAACCATACCACTTATTGGAGCTTTATAACTTAGCTCATGGTGATATTTACATCCATATATATACATATACCAAAACATCAAGAAAACATATGCCAAACATATACCAACATCAAACTAAAAATGTTTTGCCTCAATCGACAAACAATGAAGAATACTGGGCCCGCATCTGATCCAACATCTCCCATGTAGCTTATTCAGGCCCAAAGTGCTTCCAATGAACTTTAACTCTCTATGGCTCTGTTCTTGAGCATGAGACATTTCTGCTGCAATATGCACTAAGGCTCTAGTTGGAACTCTCCTTCTTGCTCCACCTATAATGCAGACCAATATATAACATGATTAACACCCTTTATATACCTCTTAAGCAATGAAATATGGAAAACGTCATGGAATTTCACTGTTGGAGGCAGTGCAAGTCGATAAGCCACTGGTCCAATCCTCTCAAGAATCTCAAAAGGCCCGCAATACTATGGTGCCAACCATTAGGGGAATTTTGAGGTCTAAAATGGGCCTCCTAAGAAAAATGTACAACCATAATAAACTTTATAAGAACTAATAAGATTCAAGATGATGATGTCAACCACGGGGGATGATTTACAATTTTTGGAGTAAAAAAGTAAAAAAGATTAAAAAATAATAAAATAAGAAAACTACTTTTTCAACTTATCTCCCTAAGGTTTTACTCAAATTTTGAGCGTAGGTACTCATTGGATGCAAAATTTAACTCCTCATCAAAGGAGTACCCATGTTGCATACTTTTGATGCATGCATGTACATGAAAAAACGTGATTGCAATCACATTTTTCATGTATTTCTAATTTTTCGTGTAGCGGTGTCCATAAAAGGTATATAACATGGGTACTCCTTGGATGAGGAATCAAATTCCACATTCAATGAGTTTTTCTGCTCAAAATTTGAGTAAATCCATACGGAGATAAGTTGAAAATACAAGTTGAAAAAATAGTTTTTTCTTTTTTCCCTCTAAAATTTGATGATATAATCTAATCTTATTTTAGTATTTCCACTATTATTTTATAATTTCCTTAGGAGGCCCATTTTAGACTTCAAAAATCCCCTAATGTTGGCACATGATCCAATCCTCAAAGAGCTCTTCTTAGGCTTGATGCGCAAATACACATGCTCCCCAACCTGAAACTCCTTGAACACCCTGTGCTGATCCACATAACTCTTTTGTATATCCTGTGCTACCTTTAGATTCTTCTTTATGGCATGCATTTCTTGCTCCGTGTCCACCAATAGATCCAACCCAAAAAGTACCCTATCCACTGGATCACTCCAGCTGATGTGAGTGTTACAACTCCGTCCATACAATGCCTCAAAATGACTCATCCTTAATGACTCCTAATAACCATTGTTGTATGCGAACTCAACCAATGGAAGATACTCCTTCCATTTCCTCTGCTGATGCATCACATACATCCTCAACATGTCCTCCAATATCCTGTTAACCCTCTCTGTCTGTCCATTTGTCTATGGATGATAAAATGCACCGAAGGCCAACTCTATACATAAGCCTGCAAATAGCTCCTTCCAGAACTTGGAAGTGAACTTTGCATCCTTGTTCGATACAATCTTCTTTGGAACACAATGTAATCTCACTATCTCTTCGATGAAGACATATGTTACCTCATTGGCGGAACATGTAGTCTTCATTGGAATGAAGTGAGCTACCTTGCTCAACCTGTCAACCACGACCATAATAGAATCATGTTGTCTGACTGATCTTGGAAGACTTGTAATGAAATCAATGGACATGACCTCCCATTTCCATTCCGGAATCGCAATAGGTTGTAGTAGACCACTTGGATGTTTACATTCTTCCTTTACCTACTGAAAATATAAACATCTAACCCCGAACTTTGCCATTTCCTTCTTTAGATTCGGCCAATTGTATAATTTTTTCACCGCTGTCAACGTCTTCTGATATCTTGGATGACCCAAGTATGGCTTGGCATGAAACTCCTTCAAGGTAAGATTCTTGAGCTCATTGCAATTTGGCACATAGATAATGTCCCTAAACCTCACCAATGGTGTCTAGGAGATGAAAGAGTAGAATGTCTTATTAAATTCCCCCTATATATAGACTATAAATAAATTTCCTCCACATGTTTTCTATATGAAGTGTAAGTAAATAGTCTTATTAAATTCCTTCCATATGATTCTTATATAGATTGTAATACTAGTTAACCAATGTCATCTATGTACTCATTCTAAGTGTACTTGGAGTCTAGTCCATAGACTTGACAAAATTGAATGGTATGATGTATGAATTGTATATGAATTTTTAAATTTATGTTTTATTTTCATATGAAAATAATAATTTATTTTAATTTGTCAATATTGAAAATCCAAAATGAAATTAATTCTTTAAATTGAAATTGAAATGCAATCCCTCTCTTCAAATTTGACCGATGATGTAAAGAAATGTTATTGAAAATTTTATTTAGTAAATTATGTTGTGTAATTTTTTTTTTGACACAAATGAGAAATGATTTTATTAGATATTTCCCCGTCACAACAAATACATGGGGAATTCAATGCATTGCTGTTTTTTATGGGATCTTCCATTGAGATAAAGACTAAATTCGTAGGAGACAAATCCTAGTATTTTCAACAGGTACTACAAATAACTCCTTCTACATGTTTACAAGAGTAAATTCTTACATATTGTGAGCATATGAGAATGAAAAAACATAGCATTGAGCTATTTGGGAGGATTTTGGAGCAGAGAATCCACATGGAGTTGGGATCTTGAAGCTAAATTGGAATCTATTTCATGTTTTCGCTTTTCTTTATTGGATTTCCTGCCTCTTGTAAGAGGTGCTTCCATTGCATTCAAGGAGAAGGATTTATTAACATTGTCTCCCGTGCATGATTTTGCATGAGCTTCTCTAATTGCCATAACTTCTTTGTAAAGCTTTGGGGAAGACGACTTCATTCCGTGCATGATTTTGCATGAGCTGCTCTAATTTCCATAACTTATCTGTAAAGCTTTGGGAAAGACTACTTCATCTTTGCAAGAGTGAAGGGTGTCGACTCTAATACTCTTTTCTCAAAATATGACTCTGGACCAGGAGGGTCGACCCATGGAGGGGCTTGCTCTTCATTTTCCACCAATTCTTACGTATTTCCCTGATCCTCAATTGGGAATTCATCCATAGGGGTATCTTCTTCTTGTTTGGATCTTGAAGAGTCACAAAAGAGTTTTTGTTGAAGGAAGGTTCTAGCATTGGATTTGTTTCAACAATTTTGTTTGGGGCATTAGAGAACTTTTGAGGTAAAAAATGGGCCTCAAAACAAAAATGTACAACAAAAAGCAACTTTATAAGAACTAGTATGACTGAATATGATAAAATCAACTTTATAAGAACCAGTAGGATTCAATATGATGATCTCACTCGTGGGGATTGTTCATTATTTTTTGAGTAAAATGGTTTAACAAGAAAAAAAAACTACTTTTTCAACTCATATTTTCAACTTATCTCCTTATGATTTTACTCAAATTTCGAGCGAGAGCACTCATTAGATGCAAAATTTATTTTTTCATCCAAGGAGTACCCATGTTGCATACTTTTGATGGATCCTACTATACGAAAAATGTGAAATATATGAGCGTGATTGCATCCACACATTTAATGTATTTCACAGTTTTCGTGTAGTAGGGTCTATCAAAAGTATGCAACATGGGTACTACTTGGATAAAAAATTAAATTCAGCATCCAACGAGCTCTCCCACTTGAAATTTGAGTAAAATCATATGGGTCTAAGTTGAAAATATGTGTTGAAAAAATAGTTTTTTTTTTTCCTCCAAAATTTGATGAGGTAATCTAATATTATTTTATTATTTCCACTATTATTTTATAATATTCCTTCGGAGGCCCACTTTAGACCTCAAAGTTTCTCTAATGGCCTACAACCTTGTTCTGTTGATTCCTTCTTCGCTTTTGTGATAGTTGAAAAATCGCCTCTTTTGAAACAAGGGCTTGGGCTTGCTCATATTTTTTTCTCTGGGGGCAATTTTTGGCAAAGTGCCCATGAGCATGACAATCAATGCATTTGGAAGGAATTTTCTCATAGTCCAATTCCTGGATATGACTCCATTCTCCAAGATTTATTTTTAGGGCCTCCAATAAACCTTCATTAAGGTTTACTTTGATACAGATACAGACAGAAGAAAATTGACCTCCTTTTGGTACTACTTTATCCAGATAATGATCCGACTTGTTCCCAATGTCTTTTAGTGTTCCAGGCCCCCAAAAATGAAGAGGGAGGTGTGGCAACCTAACCCACATCGACACGGTAGTGATCTCAGAATTTGGATTGAAATTAGGAGTCCATAGAGTAATAAAGAGGCCTCTAAACCCCATGAAATATAGATCTGATTTGAAAATCAAATCTCTTACCAGTTTATTGAGAAATAAAAAGACATAGAAGCCCCTTCCAACGATAAATAAAGTTACTTGACCTTGAGCTTGGAGGCCCATTGTTTTGTGACCCATGTTTCAATAGCTTTTGGATTCGGCCACAATCCCATAAACTTGTCGACAAACGTTTTTTTCGAGAGAGCTAGGGGTCTCTGGCATGGATTTGAAGGGGAGAGTTCCACAACATGGATCTTAGCTAATTTCTTTAGAAATTTTTGGGGAGGAGACAAATTTCGCCAAGGTTTTTGAGCCTACACTAGGAATTTGAATGCAACTTCTTCCTCCATGGCATAATGAAGAGAAACACTATGCAAACACACCTACAAAGAGCTTGAAGCTACGAGTTCGAGCGTGCACTTCTCAATGATCCACGTCGGTAGTGGAAACAACTTAAACTTTCATGAATCTAAGGGGAAACAACGTAACACACAGTGAGAGAAATTAGATCGACAATAAAACCTAGAAAGCAGGCTCATGATGTCCTAGATTTGCCAAATAAAACCAAAAGTGATTAGGGAAACCCTAGCTCCCAGAAGCCATAGTTACTAAATATGGTAATTGTGTAATTACTATATTTCAAAATAAATATTATTTAATAATAAATTTATATTATATATAATTTTATTTTTATTTTTAATTAAATAAAATATAAAAATAATTAAAATTTTAATATTAATATTAATTTTAATATTTTCCCAAGGCTTATTATTATTATTTTTATTTTTTTTTCCCGAGGAAAAAGCGTAATTTTCATTAAAAAGTTTAAGAAAATTACATGTTGTATACTAGCATATTTGAAACATGCTTTCACTACTATCCAGAAAATTAACAATCCAAGAGTCATGTGCACAAGCATTTACAAAACATCCTTTTTAACAATAGGATCATTCCCTTAGGGGTTGACCAACCCAGATATTTCCGTGGACGTAGAGGCCACCCAATGACTAGGGTGTCCGTGAACCACACCAAAAAAAAAAATAGGATCTATGGCATACCAGGGCCATAAGTCTGATAACTAGCTAAGCACACAAATTGGAAAATGAAAAAAAGTAAAGAACCATAAGAATGATCTCATAGATCATTCCTGAAGGAGTCCTACCCCTTCAATGAAGGGCCTATGGTAGATCTGGAAAAAAACCCCATCCCTTAACTCATGTATCAACCAGTGACCTCTGATTAGCTGCGCAACCTCTTTGGAAAGAAGATCAACGACTTCATTCCTTTCCTTGTATATATGAGAGCAGACAAAAAACTCAAACTGAGATTTTAAATATATAACATCCTCCAATAAATCCTTGAGTGTGTGCAAGTGACAGAGATAGATCCCATTGATCCAATTTATTATAAGCTGAGAGTCCCCGAAAATATGAATTCTGTGGAAGTTTTGTTCTCTTACGAAAAGGAGGAGGTGCATAAGGATGTTTAATTCAACATAGTTATTTGTTCCTTGCCCGAGACCCACTTTGATTTTGAAGAAAACAAAATCAGTCAAATGAAGAACAACCGCCCCACCACATCTCTCAGGCTGCGTCGAACCATCAAAATAGGCCCAAGGCAGATTTTTGTCAATGATTTTTGGGCTGATGACTCTGATGGGATGCTGAACCGGGTCCTCAGGGATCAGCTTGTAGATGGCCAACTTATGATTGCATGAGGCTGCCCCGAAGATGTTCTTTCCCTGAAAAATTGCTGATTTCGGATAAGCCAAATACCCCAGAAGACAATGAGAGGCAGGTTTTTGATTTCCTTAGTGGTAGCACTCAACCACCAACCCAACCAAGCTTCATTTACATTCTGTCCAACCCATTGGGAGTCGATTGAGAGGGTCGTGATAATGTGATTCCAAATATCAACTGAGGCAGGACAATGCAGGAAGAGGTGGTTTGTGTTGAAAATGCAACAAGATGATGGAGCTTAGTGAAAAGAAGTCGTCTTCACTAAGTGGTTCCGCAGGCTATTTTTGGTGCAAAGTCTATTTTTAGACTATGTCTATTTTTAGACATATGGATCATGGTCTATGAGTTGCAGGATGCTATTTGTGGATGATTGGTCATGTTGGTAAAAATAGATGGACTTCTATTTTTAGACATATGGGCGGAGTCTATTTTTAGAATGCCAGGCTAAAAATAGAAAAGTCAAATATTATTATCTCACAATAATATTTGGACTATAAACTTAATCTTATTCTCTTGGAGCACTTCAGTTCGAGCTACGGATGTGGCACATGCAATTGAATGAAGGAAATACGTGGTTCTTATGGGTTAGTTGAATATTTGCATGCATGACTTCAGTTAGAACTCAAGTGAGTTGAGTTTAGTGGACTGGAGGTGCAGTTGATGGAGTTTGTTCAGTTTAGCTTTGTTAAACTGGTTGTATTTAGTCTAACTGGCGAATAGACTAGAGATGAGTTGGGTGAATTAGTTATTAATTAATTCACAAGTTATTAACTCATAATAAAACTAATGAATACATCAGTTAACTCAGTTGCATGTCAGTGCATGTTCAGTTCAGCAGGGACAGGTGTTAGAGAATCAGATTGCTATCAGTTGTGACTATAGTTGTGCACCAGATCTTGCACAAATCAGGGGATTGAGTATGCCAATGAGTTTGCCCACATTGTAGCTTGTTCTCACGTGATTTAGCCAAGGAAAGACGTGGCTGCCTTGGAATTATCACCCGTTCTTGTGCAGGTATTGAGCAGCAGAGGCAGGCAAGCAGCGGAAGAGATTTGAGCCAGTGATTGATTCAGATCTGAGCTGTATTGTGTGTAACAGGTGGAGCTGGTACTGGATTGCTTGTGATAAGCATTGTACTTTGTAATGTTACATGACTCAATCATTAATATACAGATAGTTGGGGTTTTTAGCGAGATGCTTTCCCCGGGATACATACTGTGTTAATGTGTGAATGCTCTTGATGTTTTTATTGATGCTGCTATATTGATGATCAACGTAGAGGAGCTTATGTATTGTGTATGTTTTCCGCAATAGTACATGATCAGGATAATCTCTGTTGAATATGTGTTAAATTATTCAAAATTTCTACAATCAACATATCCTACTCAATGAGGCAATAAAAATAAATGGCTGATATTAAATCTGACTTGTGGTGTGTTGATCACCTAAAGCAACAATGTCCAAGTAGGAGTAAACACACATCTGCTTAGGGCTTAGAGGTACTATTACTCTTACATATTTCACTTACATACTATTGGTTAAAATAAACACACAACAGTTACTCAAGTCATTCTGTAGGTCTGAAGCAATTACAACACTAGATTCTCAAGCTCAAGCACACTAAATTTATGTAGCCTCAATTTGAGACAATGCCTATCAATTTCTCAAATAACTGCACTTGAATATGGAGTATCATACCTTGGTTATGTTAAATATGATAGAAATCTAAGGTTGCAGAGATATAGCGTCTAGAATTGTTGTTATGGATGGAACAAAGGCAACTATATAGTAGCTCCAACTAGGTAACATGCTCCACACACAAGCCTTAATAGGTATCAGTAACAACAAAGTAACCTACTGTAGACCAACAGTAGTACTATACTAAAAAAAATGTGACAGCGTTGTTGAAAGAGAGAGGGAACTTTATTCATATTTTAAAATGATTTCTTGGGCTTTGACTAGAAAAGGAATTTCGCATGCTAAGATGGCTAAATTTTCTAAAGACTACAAGCTAACATTTGAAACTTTCCACAAAGAACTTACCAAACATTCTCAGGATGACTTGCTTCCTCTGGATGAATTTCGTTATCCCCTGTTTTGATTGCTCCTTTTTGCAAACCTGTTATAGGAAGAATCAAGGTAACCAAAACCATCACTGATCGTCTCAAGAAGTGACCCATTTTGCCAACAGAACAAAGGGAAAGTTCATTGTGCCTCCCAATATTCATTGGAAAAATGTTTATGGCTACCTTTGCTACTATCTCTACCCCTGACTCTACTACCCGTGCTCTTGGAGTATATGAAACAATAGCCTATGTTGTTGTCTCTAGCATTGTCTTTATGGTACAGGGGCTGCTCTAGCTACCTTTGACCTAGCTATGGATATTGGTGCATTTGGTTCGAATAGTATATAGGATGTTGCTATATCCACGTCTAGCTATGTTATCATCTTTGCTTCTAGAACCAGATCTTCTAAATTTGTTGATGGCGATGCTGCTAATTCAACTTCAACTACTGTTGTATCTACCGCTTTAGCTAATAATGGTGGTCATACTTCTAGATTTTCTACTGCTTTTGGGCTCTATCTAGAACTTACTGCATCGTTAACAACTAGTTATGTTGTTGTTGGTTTCACTGCTGAATCAATAAGATCGATGGTTGAATCGACAAGTTGAACCTCAAAGCAACTGAAACTCTGTGCATGAATGGCTAAATCGACAAGCTAAAGCTAACAGAAACTGAAATCCTCACTGATTATTGTATCAGGAAGGGAGATGAAAAGTTCGCGATACTCCTTGTGTTTTTCTCTCCCGATACTCTGCCTTTTTTTTAGCCTCTTTTACATGCGCTTGGCCAAATTATGGTATAAAAAACACCTTATAATATACATATTATTATAAAATATATAAAAACCCTTTTACGCCTTATTATATGGTCAATATATTATTTCATGCTTTTTCATTTTTTATGCCCCAATATGAATGGACGTGTTATAATATTGCTTTCTCAATGAAGCCCCCATGGGTTGGCTCAACTTTGTAAAGGGGCGTCATCCCACATAAATAAGAGGGCAGGGACACATATAAATGAAGGGAACTCGACACATGGAGGAGGCACAATCGAAATCACATAGATGTAAGTTTGTGCGATATCGTAGAGTCGCAGAAAGTTGGATATCATAGAACCATAGAAAGTGTGATATTGCAGAGTCGCAGGAAATGCAATATTGCAGAACCATAGGCAGGGGCACACATCGCATAATTTGGAAACACGGCTACGACACATCGCAGGAAGGAGGAGAGCTGGCCTAAGCGAGTTGATTTTTAGGCGGGGCCAAGGGTTGGTTTCTGAGTTGTTTGTGACGCCAAGTTTAGGGTTTTTGTTGGGCAAGGTGCCAACCTTAAGTTAGGTACACCCTGGGTTGTGAAACTTGACATTCTGGGCAAGCGCGTTAGGTTGGGCCAACGACTATCACTCTCTGTACTTGGGTAGCACATGAGTTTGGTCATAATTGACCCCTTTGTAAATTTGTTGTAACATTACTTTGAATTAAAATACATGCAAGGGGAAAAATGTTTTGGGAGTTGTCCCTTCCCATCCAATATACTTGTGCTCATATTGTTCTTTACGATATCACAGATTCTTAATGAAGTTCTATTACACTGCGTGTATTGAAGTTATGATATCACATAAGATAGAGTCTTAATGAAGTTCTATTATGCTGCTTGTATTGAAGTTATGATATCACATAATTGTATAACTTTTAAAGGAAGAAATTGAATAAGAATGTTTGGAATTGAAAAATTAAGCATTGAAATAGTTAGATTAAAATAGTTATATATGATATCACATAACACATAACTGTATAACTTTTGAATGAAAAAATTGAATAAAAATGTTTGGAATTGAAAAATTAAGTGTATAACTTTTGAAGGAAGAAATTGAATAAAAATGTTTGGAATTGAAAAATTAAGTGTTGAAATAGTTGGATTAAAATAGTTGTATATGATGTCACATAACTGTATAACTTTTGAATGAAAAAATTCAATAAAAATATTTGGAATTGAAAAATTAAGGGTTGAAATAGTCGTAAGCGGGATTAAAATAGTTGTATAACTGCGACGAAATATCGCCGGTGACACACATCACCCATAGCGTGAGGCCGTGACACCAACTAAACTAGGTAGATCGGTTGTTCGACTAGTGAATCTCGTGGACAGAGTATTTAGACTCCGACTATCCGAACCTGGCACAAATTCTCAGCCGTTGGTTTTTGCAGAGTGGCCAAGGCTGGTTGCGGCCCTCCCCGTCACATGGAAACTGTACAAATGGTCAAGGATACTTGGAGTGGACTTCAGGTCGAGCCCTACCTTGCGAATTCGCGAAAGGCATTAGGGATTTTATTCCATAGGAGGAAGTGAGCGTATTAGCTATTGGACGCGTTGGCCTAGGAGACAGAGCACCAGACTCATAACTGGCCTGTTGCTCAGGAGGCATAGAATATTTTTTTATATTGCCCAAGGCGGAATGGTGCGTCAAAAATTTGAATTACTTGTGTGAGCATTGTGCCGAATCGTTGGGGTTTTCCTTTATTTAAGTCGGAGTTGGGATTGAAAGGGATAGGCTTAATGATTAGTGTCAACTTTCTTTTTAACTAAAAAATTTGCCCTGAAATATTTTCTTTAACCCTAAGAGGACTGGTGCTTCAATTTCTTTGCACCCAGCACTTTATCAATAGATTCTAGGCTGTCTCTATAGTTAATGGATTGATTCCAAAATAATTTTTCTCAGCAAGCATTTTTAATTGTAGCGGCAATGCCAGTGGCAATATGCAGTTCACAATCAGAGCATAAGATGGTCTAAATGTTGTGAAGGCTCAGTAACATTTTATTATATAAACCCTGTATTGATATGTCAGTCCATTTTTTGCACAAGTGGAGGCATTGAATGAATTTCCCAAAAGGTTGCTTTCTGTTTCCATAATGCTTCATGCATTTCCAGGAAAACGCTAAACGCTAGTCAAAGATGTTTGTTAGATGTTGCTTATCAATGCATAGATAAGGTTGGCGTATTTCATACATTCTGATTGCAATACTGAATGCTGCTGCCATTGTTGAAGCTGTCAATTCAACTCTTCGATGGTCCTTGGATTGGGTTTTAACTCGTTGAGATCTCTGTTTCTACAGAATTGAGTTCAGTAGCAGCATAAAAACTTTGAGTGCTATTATTCATCAAGTTCTGTACCTCTGGAATTGGAATTGGGTTCAATAGCTACATAACAACTTTGACTTCTCTTCTAAGTCTTGATACATGCCTATGAAATTGGGACATATGCAAGCCTTGAAAGGGTGAGAATACGCAAGAATAAGCTCATGGGATAAATACCCATTTCACTCTGTCTCCCTCATGTTTATATGCTGCTGTGTATCAGCAAAATAGGATTCATAAGGGGAGGACTCTCACATGACAACCCAAATCACTGGTAGAGAGAAGAACCCAAACGAATCGGATGAAGTAGGCACTTCCAGGTTTGGTGTCAAGATTCAAACCACTCCATATCCTTACTAGAGTAAGATATATATTTTATATAATATAAATGTCACCGTGTTTATTAAGATATGAGTTGGGTTGAGTATGTGTCGTATATAAAGGTATGGACAAAGACAAATATATTCAAGAGATTCCATTGTGTTACCTCAGTTGGCTGATGTACCAACAAAACCCAAACAGACTGTCCAGTTAAATACCACAATAAAGTATCGATTTCAACGTAATTGATATGTGGAATAGGGATCCAAGTCTTCTGACTGTTGTTTTTGCTGCTTTAGCCAAACAGAGGACATGGGTTTCACCTCATTTATTGCTAGGTGAATAGTTTTAAACCTTTTCGTTAACCGTTGTTAGCACGAGAAGCATTGTTAGAATCTATCTTCTGAGGAAATTAATGGTATGAATGTCATGACCCATGTCTTGGCTGAGAGAGTTCCTACAGGACAGAGATTAATGAGACAGCAGCAGTTAATGAGAGATTAGCGGATTACTTACAGGAACAACAGCAAGATGCTAACCAGAATCAGCATTGTGAGAGTTTGCAAATTGTCGAAGGAGGAGGTGACTTGGAGATTGCTTACAAGCCGAGTTTGCTTTAGAAAGAAATCAAGGACACTCTTTGAAAAGGAAAAATCCTTCAGAGATGTGTCACAGCCTGTTAAGTCAATTGCAGGTAGCCATGAGAATTCCCACCATTCTTCTACAGCATTCAGAGTTATCTCAAGTGTGGAAACATTTCATTGAAGACATGTAGTCTTGAACAATAGGAGAATTTGGAAGTGATTATGCTAACCAGCAAGTCAATTCATTAAAGTAGCACCATGCATCCTATAATTTGAGAGGTTTCGTTATTAAAAAGTCGCCTTATTTGATTTATTTAGAGGGTTTTGATTGGCTGAAGCTGTAGGTTGCCTATTTGAAGCATACCTGCATGATTTAGTACCTTCCAAGAGTACAATATTATTATTAGATTTTTGGTTTGGTTCGGAGAGGTTTAATTATTTACACTAAATTGGTATATAAGATTTTTTTGTTTGTTTGTGAGATAAGGGACTTATTTCCGCTTAGTTAAAAAAGCATATATACTCTACCCTTTCTATTTTTAACTTGTGACTTCTCAAGAAAAAACACATGCTCTTAACCACTGAGCCCAGTCAAACTGTGTGCAAGATGTTTAAAAAACTCTACTGATTTAGGTTAATAGCATGTAAGAGGGGTTTGCAGTTGAAAGTTAGAACCTTCTTTATGGGGTTTATCATGAACAAACAGCAGTTTTCATTTGTTACCAAAAGTTCATTGCAACCGCAATTTAAGACAGATGGAAGCTTACAGGAATTTGAGAAAATTATAAATTACTAATGAAACCAACTAATTAAACGGTCTTTACATTTCCCAAGTAATTATCTGGTAACAAAAGTTGAACCAGACCTGCATTTATGGGGTTTATCATGAACAAACAGCAGTTTTCATTTGTTACCAAAAGTTCATTGCAACCGCAATTTAAGACAGATGGAAGCTTACAGGAATTTGAGAAAATTATAAATTACTAATGAAACCAACTAATTAAATGGTCTTTACATTTCCCAAGTAATTATCTGGTAACAAAAGTTGAACCAGACCTGCACACTTTTCCGTTATATTCATGTTACTGACTCCATCCTCCCGGAGAGTGACACGAACCTCTGATACCATGTCATCACCACGAACCTATCAAGAATATGAGAGCAAGCCACACAACGAGAGCAAATGTCCACAACAAACTTGGTAACATCTCTCTTTAGCATACACAATAAACCATCACTTTATTTACAAATAAAACATAATAAAACTACCCCTGTGGCTGTACCTGTACTATTTTTACAACCATGAAACAGTCTCAACGAGCAGCATTGCATAAGCACTAGACACTGCTGATTTCAGTGTGTTCTTTGTAACGCAGCACTAGGTACTATCTTCTGTAGGTCTCTATTCAATTGTTGGCATAGCTGATCAATAATTCCCGCACCCACTTTTGCAATTTGGGACAGTTCCGAACATTACGCTCGTCTAAAGACATCGAACCCTCCATACCACACAGCTATCGACACCAAGAAGCATCAATCACCGCAAAAGATATCAACGTTTCAAGACACCACAGCTTCTCTACTTGTTCACACCGGCTGATATTTAACTCCAACAGCAAAAGTCCCTTAATTGCCTCAATTCTTCACAAGAATACTCGGTCAGATAAGCTATTCCCTATGGTCTTTGGAAAGTGTGAAAGGGGACCCCATATTTTTATTCTGGCAGTTGTAAAGGCCCCTGCAAATGCAAATATTTAGGTATCAGCTACAAGTAGGCATATAAATGAAATGGAGTGAAAATATGAATCAAAGCACCTTTGTAGTGTAATTTCCTCCCACTCACTTGTAATATTCTGAAATATTTCTCCACATGAATCCGGGAATACAACGAAGTATAAGATGTGGTTACCCCAGTCTTAACAATCTTCTTCACAAATAACCATCTTTGGCTGTAACAAGATGCCAGTTTCTCATAACACAAAATTGGAAAACACAGACCTCATCCTTAAATTTCCTATCATAATATTTCTGAACGCATCCCCTTCCACAAACTTGAAAAGTGTACAGGTCTATCACTCTTCATTATCTACCAATTCACCGAGGAGAAACACACACCAAACAGATCTATCATGCTTGGAATATACAAACTCGGAACTATTCATTTTAAATAGAAGACAATGGCTGAAATGATTGAAGCACTTACACAAGATGATAGCTCCAATAAAACTTCAATCTGTGTTGTTGGTCGTCTTGCCATCAAACGCTCGAAACACTTTTAATGATCCATCATGTTCGATGTGGCTTGGCTCTCTACAAGATGAGGAGAATGGTAGCCCGTTGACTTTGCCACAAGATCTAGTTCATGTAGGCACCAATTCGATTGCGCATAGTTTGCATAAAAAATGGGAATGTGAACTGTGGCTGTTTCCGCTTCTACAAATGTGTTTTCTCTTTCCACCATTTCCAACGAACTGTTAATTCATTCTCTGTCAGGTGATTCTGGAGGGTAAAATGTTCTTGACATCCGGACCACGATGATTTATGAAAACTTCGTACTAAGCAACGGCAGAGAGGATAAGGTATACTGTTCTTGACATCTAGACCATGTGGTGTGTGAAGTTTGAATAGGTAACAGGGCTTGTAAGTCCAGGCCGAGCAGGAGGCCGAGGAGGGAAGATGGAAAAATCTGTCATTGTGATCAAGAGCGGCAAGTGCAAAGATGATGAACAGAAAGATGGAGCCCAAACACAGACAGACGAATGCAAAGATGATGAAGCCGAGGCAGGTAAGATATAGATAACAAGACAGATAAAGCTCCAACATACATACGATTGCTGCAACTGCACGCAGCAATGTTGACCCACTTAAAGATTCTTTATGTTATGCGAACAGACAGGTGTTTAGTGCTTGACAACTCGTGAGTTGTTATGTGGTCCTCTCTGAACCTATAGTGCGGACCATGACTCCCCTCAATACCAACCACTACTTTTGCTTTTGCAATTAAGATTCTTAATATGCTATGCCATCGAATGGATCTATCGATAACCTTAGTTGGGGGCACATGGCCATGACAGCGATTTTTACTTGGTATGAACATTTATAGAGTAATCTCGGGTACCAATTGAACCATAGAGGTTTGTCTCCCCGTGGGGCTACGGCCATTGGTCAAGGAAGGCAACTTCCACTAGTTAAATATATCTACACGGTTGAGCATAGCATCATCGATAAAGCCCATCAGATGTTCATTTCAAATTCTAAAAACAATCAGCAAGATTTGAGCATATCCCGTGAACCGCGAAAAAGAGGTAACAGTATAGTATTCAATGGTGTGGAAACAAGGTTTCGAAGTCCTGAAACTTAACTCTATCGTGTGTTTGGGATACCAATGTAAATGTAAATAAAGTATAGTTTTAAGTATATTTATAAAGTGTAAATGAGTTGGTTTGTTTAGGCTCAACATAGTTGACTAAAAAGAAATATATTAAGGGTATGGATGGTGACTCTAAGCATTTAAGAATATAAAAAGTGCATTAAAAAGAAATATATTAAGCGTATGGATGGTGACTCTAATCACTTATGAATATAAAAAGTGCATTTGCTTGATGAATGATTACTCTTAGTCTCATTTTAAACTTGCAATTCTCTCTTAGGGCTATTGCATTTAATTTATTAACAGTTTGACATATAAGATTATTGATGAATCTCAAGTTCCATTCATTTAACAACATTTAAATCAATGGTGGTAATGAAATCAAATTTTTGAAGTTCCATCCATTTAACAACATTTAAATCAATGCTGGCAATGAAATCAAAGCTAAGTGTGTCATAGTATTAGAAAAAGTAGTTTGTGACATTGTAGCCAACTTCAGTCTATTATTATTATTGAACTTAACCTAGTTTGAAGGGATGTGGTTATTGGTAAGGAAACACAATCCATGATGTATTTAATTTATTTGATCACATAAGCATTATTGTTGCTTCACTTTTGAACATGTGTTATCTCATGGTATAGAGTTATTGCTCCGAGAGAGGTGCTCTACAACTATGGGGGTAGATCAGAGGTGCTCTACAGCTATGGGGGTAGATCTCACATAAACACGTAAACATAAATGTAAACATTTAACATGTAATATTTAACATTTAACATTTAACATTTTTAATTTAATGTCGACCCTATTTAGAAATCAATTTAAAATATAAAGAGGTTTATGAACACTAAAAAATAGGTATAGTAAATAAATAAGAATATAAATACAATGGAGGTGTGGTAAGTAAATAAAACCTCTTTTATACTTACTCCAAAGGTATCGTAAATAAATAAAATATAAATAAACTAGGGGTATGGGAAATAAATAAAACCTCTTTTTATATTTAGTCCATAAACCTCTTTATATTTAAAGAAGATTAAAAAAAGAGGTTTTATTTAGGTGAAGCCTATGGACCAAATACCATGGGCCCAATTGTTATTAATACCATGCAAAAAAACATTATTAACCCTAATATTAATATTAATAAAAATAAAGATGGCACATGGTATTGAGAACCAATAGTATTGCCTGCGGCATTCACGTGGAATGTAGCCTATTTAAAGGGGGGAATTAAACTAGCATAGATCCATCTTTACTCTGGATCTACTAAGCTTCGAGAGGGATCACATATCCTCATATGAAAACTAGCATAGAATGAAAAAAAATTTGATCCCTCTAGCGGCTTGGTAGATCCAGAGTAAAGATGAATCTATGTTGGTTTTAATATCATTTACATCATCCTAACAATTAACCATCTACTCAATACTTACAATGGATTCTGTCATTTCTTATGTAGGTGATGGCTCCATCCACAATTTTAACATATAAATTGATCATCTACATGTTCTTTTTGTTGATGGCAACTTTGTCAAATGAACTAGGAGACAATGCCCTGGCTACTAGTTACTAACCCTCCTTGGGCTTGTTCACAAATCCCTTACCACTATCCTTAAGTTTGTTTTAACTTTTTATTTATTTATGAAAAGTTATATTTTTTTTAATATTTTTTTTGAAGGCAATAATTTAATATTTTAATCTCATTTCACATACCTTCATGTTCCCAACATAATTTATTGTCTTGTGTATGTAAATTGAAAAACTAAAATTATATTTTGAAGAGGAAACATCCCAATAGTGCTCAATTTTTTTTATAATTATTTCATTATGTAGTTTTTACACTATTGATTTTTCTCTCCACACCTTCATAACTATGATATTTTTTTTAATTATAAATTTCAAAAGAAAATGAATTTCAAATATCATATGAAATTGATATGTCATTGGTTAGAGTATTTAATGATGATTCAATTGCATCAAAGTCATCCACTTGAGATGGAAGAGAAGAAAATGTTTCACACCCTAGAAGTTGTAGTTGCAAAAAACTTGTAAAAGGGGGATATGATTTATGGCTTTCAGACTCTCAATTGAAAGTCTCTAATAGGATTTTAGATGACCCTGGCCAATAATTTATTAAACCTTAGATCAAGATCAATTTTGAGTTTATGAAATGACTCAATCAAGATATTGTTATAATTGATAAAAAAAAATAATCTTCAGAAAAAACAAAATTCAAAAGAAAGATACATGTGAACAAGTCACACCTAGTTATACTCTTGTAATTGTCAAAAGACAAAAACAAGAAAATTATGTGACATTTAATATCAATTTGCACTAGTTGTTGATCAAAATGGGGTATATGATAAAGTGCAAAAGGAATTATGAGCACCAATAGGTTCACAAAGATGAAGTGCAAACGAAGGATAAAGAGAGGATGCAACAAAGATGAGCAGAATTGAGAGAATAACATGACAAAAATGTAGGTCAACCCATTTCCCAATATTTAATGCATCTCATTGGAGAGTCTTTAAGACATACAATGAGGGAAATTGTTAGGCCTTCACTTTGATGCGTTGTCCACTATGAGAAGCACCCCCCTTTAACCATTTTACCCCTTCCTTTGACCCGTGTATTGTCCCTTTTAACATATTCTTTTGTGTTCTTCAAGATAAATGTGATTCAAGATTATAAGGTATTAAGTTGCTAATTTTTAATGATTTTGTTTTGCTTTTGATGAATTAAGAGTATTTATTTATTTTTTCCAATGATGGTTACATTAGCATAAATGTAGTAAACTCTATGCAGATCTAGTAACCCAAAGCATTGGTTGTCATGCCTGTGTGCATATAGGGTGAAGTCTTCCACATGGGTTTTGTTGCCAGGTGGTTTGAGACGGATTAGTGTTAATTGGATTATTCTTAAGTCAAATTAAGAGGGAATCAACTCTCTATCAACATCCCAATCAAACACAGGATATGATAAGCATACAACACAATAATAGATATCCCGCAACAAAAGTGATTGTGGCTCAACAATGCGGATATTCTCATGCATTTCATGTCATGAGAATATCACAAAAAATCAGATATATGTTCAATATTTTACCAAATGTTAACTAAATATGAAAAATTTTGTTTCCTTCATATCTCTATTTTCCATTTATTGGTCATAGTTATTCTGTTAAATTGGAAAAGCAGTGGATTGTTTACTTATGAGGTAACACCATACATTTCTCTATAATGTAAACAGTTGGAATGAAAATGAAAAATAGGAAGTCAATTGTGGTTCTTATACGCTCTTCCCACATTTAATATAAATGTTGTATAATGTAAAGAAAAGGATCAATCGATATTTTGTGGGAGTCTGTGTGTTCAGAGAAATAGGGAACCGATCATGGCTTACCACACCATACCTTGTTTTATATAAACTTTTTGTAATGTAAAAGAGAGCGGGTCAATGTTTATCAGAGAAGGAGATTGGCAAATGAAGAAGTCAATTTGTTTATCTTAGAGTTTGTCAATTGGTCCAATGTGATGGTTGTATGCTAGTGCATGTTGTAGTTCAAGGATAAAGTGTATGTAAGTCCATGTTGAGCCAATGTGGCCCTGTTCATGATTGTAATGTGAACTTGTATATCACCTTTTAATATAAGTGATGATGTTTCAAGATTTATGGTGTAACAAAGTAATAGTGTTGTAGCTTTCATTGCAATGAAGGTTAATGAGGAGCCCCCCCCTATTTGGTTTGCATTGCAACTCTTTTCTTTCTTAGTTAGATTATTTAAATTGCATATCTTTATAGCTCTATTTTTTCTTCATAGTTTAGCATTTCAATTCCTATCATTTAAGTTCTTTAATTGTTCACATGCCTTTAAATTTCAAGTATGGATTCCCCAACAAAAGTTAGGCACTAAAGGGTTAAGAATGAAAGCATTTTTTACAAAATCATTTGATGCCTCTGATGCCAAACAAAGGCTTGTGATCGATTCCTATAAATCGCTCTCATAAAAATAAGCCCAATGATCCAACAAAACCTACGTATCATTTTACTTTATGTTTGAGTGGATTTGAACTTTTAAATTGCAATTATGGATTCCCATAAAGAAGTTAGGCGATGAAGGTTGAAGAACAAAAGTGCTTCTAAAGAAATCACATAACCATTTGGTGCCTCTAATATCAAAGAAAGGATTTTGATTGGTGCCCATAAAGTGCTCTCATAAACATAATCTCAGTGATCCAACAAAATCTTTGTAGTATTTTAATTTCTATTTTGGTTGGATTTTATTGCAAGTGCTTCTTATAAAAATAATTTGTAAAACTCTTTTCATAGCATAAGAATCATCAATGATTTGATCCTACACATACAATATCTATATCTCACAAGCTTGTGCACCATGGATTAAGAATTAAAATGTAACCTGGTTTATACATATTATATATCGATAATTTTGGTGCCATCGCGGGGGAGATGTTAAAGAGATTAGAAAATTGGTGGGTTGGTCCTTCTATTTATATCTTTCTTTTCATGCATATGATTCATAAAGAACATAATTAATGTCAAAAGATAATTTGTTGATAACAATGTCTTAGTAGCATGAATGTTGTTGAAGGTACTGGAAATTTGTCAACAAGGGGATATCCCTGATATGAAGTCCCAATTGGAACTCACATCGTTTGGTGTAGGAGTCCCATCTGGTATAAGGGCTGATTTCCAAATCCTTAAAGATTTGCCTTGGCTCTAGCTGTCAGCATAAGAGAGTGATGCGATGGTATCTTTGAAAATCAAGGTGAGTGTACCTGGTGAGTGTGCAACGCAACTATGTCTAAGTTCTATTATTGCAAAAAGGGTGAGAAAAGTGAGTCTCTAAGTGAGAGGTAATAGTACTGGCCAGGAAGAGACACACATGAACTAAAAGGACGTGTCTAGCATCTAGAGGAATAGTCCACATTGGATGCGACAGTTGTTACAACCAACAAACATGGGAAGATCTGTTTAGCATCCAGTGGAATAGACCACGACAGATGTGATGGTTGTTATAACCAATAAGTAAAGAAATATATGTCTACTATCCTGTGGAATATTCCACAAGGATGAGACAACAACAAAAAACCCATTACAACATATTCTCAACAAGATAAGACCTAAAATACCCAGAAGAGTTCAACTATCTTAGTACATGTGATGTCAAACATGAAATACAAATGTCCACAGAATAGTCTTACAAACATTCATAAGTCATGCATGAAGAACGTGTTGGCCTTAAAAGGATTATGTTATTAAGCAAAAGTTCCAAGACACATATTTACGTTGTACATCACTAGCCCCAGTAGTGGGACATTGGAGCCACTCCTTGCTCCTCAAAGAACTAATTGGTCTCTCTAATGCTTTGCGGGAGGAGCCAAGGTGAAAAGTCCTTTGCTCATACAATAAGGGGGTATATATAACCAAGGGTGATGCCTTCCCATTATGACTCTTTGACTACCCTCATGACTATTCAACTTCCTATGAATTTCCAACTTACATGAATCTTCATATTCTTGTGTCTCCATTGGACTTTCACTTCACAATATATTTGATTGACAATATACATGCCCCACAATAGTGATTTGGCACATGAAATCTCATTAAATGACTTGACATCACACTGCTGACATAGATTGTATTGATGATATGGCAATGTCAAGTCAGTATTGTTGCTGAGTGCTAGATGTGTTCTTAGATATGATTTCTCGTCTCTTCTGCATAGCTTGATGATGCAGGTTCTTCAATCATATTCAGTCTTGGAAGGTAGTTGCAAACTTGTGTCCCTTTGCTTTCTCTTGGAAGGTCCACTCATTCGTTCAGCTACAAATGAGTCTTTAGGCATGATTCCCTCCTTCTTATCCTTCTTCATCATCTCTCCATGACTGGATAGTGTAGATGTTCCTAAAATTCACTCATGACAGGATGACATCAATCCAAAAACTCCATACTCTAAGATGGTGCATTATTATCCATGAAATGAGCTTGGGACAAGTGACAGGATGAGAGGCAGGGCTTAGTGACTATGCATTGCACAGTTCTAGTTGGTAGGGAGAGAGCTTGGTCAATGAGACTGCGCAAAGCATAGATCTAGCTTGAATGAGGAACTTTTGAGCACATTCCTCATGGGGGAGAAAAATTTCACAGTTTGGGCCGACAGTGGCTAATGTGGGATGAGACCCTGGGAGATAGATCTGTGCAATTTCCAAAGTCAAGGAGGACTGGTAATCAGAGAGGCCTGGAGGACCAATCTGTGTAGTTCTTTAGGAAAGTGAGCTCCTGTTGAGGGAGGGTCACTAGAGGACATAGCTGCGTAGTTATAGAGGCCAAGGGAGGTTGGGCTCTCAACACATTGTGGGATTCTAGCAAGAAAGAGAAAAGCTTGATGACTAAAAGTGTGAAGTGCATAGTTCAAGACAGATTGAGAGGCACAACTATTCAATTCTAGAGGTCAAGGAAGGATGTTGGACTCAAGAACAACGCATAGCAACAACCCTAGAGGAAAGTGATTGTGCACTGTGTAGTTCCAAGAAGCAAGGTCACATCAATGAGGGCTAATATTGTGCAGTGTGCAACTCAAACAAGGCCCGATGAAGCTAAGTTTCTCGGTTGGGAAGATTTTCCAAAAATGGCTAAGTGCGGGAGGGAGATTGACTCATAATGAACTTGAAATGTGATTACACACTTATCACACTTCAATGACACAACAACTTAGACCATCAAAACAACAAAGGAAGCATTACTCTTTGAGTGACTGTCTCAGTACAAGAAGAAACAAGTGCGACACTTATGATAGACTTTAGGGCGACTATGATGACACTTGTGCGATGGTGTTCAAGACCTTGTGTATGAGTGAGATGTTGGGTATAGGACCAAAGTCCCACATTGACTAGAAGTGGGGAGGATCATGGGTATATAAGGATGGACAAATATCTCCATTGGTATGAGGCCTTTTGGGGTAAAGCCCAAAAGCAAATCCATGATGGGCTTAGGCCCAAAGTGGACAATATCATACCATTGTGGAGATATGTGGTGTCTAGAGTCCTTACAAGTGGTATCAGAGCTAGATTCGAAGTTAGCCAAGTGGATGAATCCTCGGAATGCCGAACAAAGGTGGTGGGACCTAGTAATATCACGATGGGATCCGTGGATGAGCTCGGTTAGACAGGCAGTGTGCTCCGGATTCTTCATGGACGTGTCTTGGTCCCAACACGGTGAAGATGAGTTGATCTGGGATAGAGCAAGCTCTCGAGGCAGGTGGTCCTCCATGTAAGGCATGTGCTTCCAACACATTAGAACAGAGAATCCTGGTTGGTAGAGAGTGGACGGATGGATAATCGTTTGAGGGGAGGCTCAATGGTCCTTTGTTCGAGGGGAGGATTGTTGGGTATAGGACCAAAGTCCCACATTGACTAGAAGTGGGGAGGATCATGGGTATATAAGGATGGACAAATATCTCCATTGGTATGATGCCTTTTGGGGTAAAGCCCAAAAGCAAATCCATGAGGGCTTAGGCCCAAAGTGGAAAATATCATACCATTGTTGAGATATGTGGTGTCCAGTGTCCTTACATGAGACATATGTTTACATGGTTAGGACATATCGTATACATAGAGGTCGATGATTCAAAGAGAAAATGGCATCAACCCATGGTATTCATCCACCCATGGTATTCATCCACCCATGGTATTCATTCACCCATGGAATTTACCCGTGGTATTGTAACTGAAAAAGACTATAAGTAACAAATCACATTTTGTAAAAGGATAGATTGTCCACCACAATGTAGTCCTTACAGTTATTATTTGTTTTAATAAAAAGTTTCTTTGTAGTTTTTTTATTATGTTTTATCTCATTTTCTTTCTGGCATTGCAATTTTTCAGATCTTGGGGGCCTCTCCCCCAAGTTCCATTTCAATTTTTTTTAGATCTTGGGGACCTACCCCCAAGATCTAGATTAGTGGTATCAGAGCAGGTTACGATTCCA
Organism: Pinus taeda; assembly: GCA_000404065.3. Classification (NCBI taxonomy): domain Eukaryota; kingdom Viridiplantae; phylum Streptophyta; class Pinopsida; order Pinales; family Pinaceae; genus Pinus; species Pinus taeda. The sequence continues at coordinate 303,192 of APFE031333122.1, forward strand.
TGGGAATGAGGGTTTAATACATATTCTAGTTTCAATTTTTTTTAACGATATTCAACAAACCTTGGGCACGTGCTGTGACCTCCATAGAGCACTTTCTTGGGCCAAGTAGGAATAATTTTTCCTTTTTTCATTTTTTTGCAAGAATGTTTTTGGGCAACGAGTTTGCAGATCAAACCTAAAACATTTGGTGAAAATTTTAGAAAACCAAATAATAGATCTGGATTCCTTGCAAAAAAATACCAAAATTCAAAAAAAAATCAACCGAATCGGAGTTCGGATGAGGTAGATATTGCTGATTTAAAATCATCTATGTTGTAGATTTTTTTGATGACAATTGGTGGATGGCAAATCTCCTATCATTTTTGCAGTTTTTATATAGAATTTCAAAAAAATTATTGCATATCTGGGCTCCTCTCAAAAAATCACCCAAGTTCATAAAAACAATGGGTTGAATCAAAGTTTGGATGTGGGAGATATCGCTGATTTAAAATCAGCTATTTTTCAAAACTTTTGTGATGGCAGAACAATTGCAGCGTGAATTTGAGATTCCAAAGTGTCAAGATAAGGATTTCCAACACATGGGAAGATGAAGAATGGTCATTATGTTTCAAAAAATAGGCTATAATAAAGGTTCTAAGTTATATTGACTGAGTTATGTCCATTTTAAATATGGAGCAGCATTCGGAGTGGGTTCCCTTTGGAGACGTGCCCTCCCACACCGCTTTAGTAGGCACCTGCTTCACATTCATTAGTTTCAGCATAGCAGCATTCGGCTTGGGTTCTTTGGAGACGTGCCCTCCCACCCAAATCTATTTAGGCACCTACTACTTCATCAACAATCAACATCACACGTATGCGTCAATTGCACAAAATCCTTGTCATTGAAGTCGATTTTCTAGGCTGCACACTATTAGTATCACAGTTGGTCACACGCATTATAGGGTATCTCTATTCTCGGATCTTTGTTTGTCATGATTATGGGTCATCCACAAACCCACACTTCATCAAAGTCCATTTTCTAGGACGCACACTGCCAGTATCACAGTTGGTCACAAGCATTACAGGGTATCCCTATCCTCAAATCTTCATTCATCATGGTTATGGGTCATCCACAAACCCACACTTCATCGAAGTCCATTTTCTAGGCCACACACTGTCAGTATCGCAGTTGGTCACAAGCATTACAAAGTATCACTATCCACGGATCTTCATTCATCATGATTATGAGTTAACCACATAAAACCCTTCTCTTCTTTGACTCTTGATATTCAAGAAAGGCGTTGCAGGAGGGAAATTCACGCAATGGGGACCATTGCTTCTTAAGGAGGAAGGAATGATCCGAAGAGAAAATGGAATTAACCCATGGTATTCATCCACCCATGTTATTCATCCACCCATGAAATTTACCCATGGTATTATAAGTGGCATCCACCCATGGTATTTATCCACCCATGGTATTCATTCACCCATGGTATTTTCCCATGGTATTATCACATCCACCCATGGTATTCATTCACCCATGGAATTTACCCATGGTATTGTAACTGGAAAATACTATAAGTAACAACTCATATTTTATAAAAGGACAGATTGTCCACCATAATGTAGTCCTTACAGCTATTATCTATTTTAATAAAAAGTTTCTTTGTGGTTTTGTTATTGTGTGTTCTCTCATTTTATTTATGGCATTGCAATTTTTCAGATCTTGGGGGCCTCTCCCCCAAGATCCATTTCATTTTTTTTTAGATCTTGGGGGCCTACACCTAAGATCCAGATCAGTCGACCTTTAAAACCACCATAGAAGGCTCGCAAACATGTCAATGCCAAGAGACGAAAGTTGATCCAACAAGTGAAAGGGAGAAAAACACTTAGAGAAAACACATGGAATGAATTTCAGTGTTTGCGACCATAAATGTCATTGAAGACATAATGATATGAAAATAATAAGATGTCATTCATACTACACTAAGAGGTGTATTTCAACTTCATGAGTTGTGTGTGTGTGTGTGTGTGTTTTTCTTACCCTCTAAAGGTTTGTGAATCAGATGGAGTCTTCAAGCAGTCCTAACCTCTGATCTTCTATCATACCCCATGGTTCCTTGGTCTTCTTATCTGATGATTATCTTTTCTCCTCAACTCCATAAGTATCATCTAGCATGTCCTCCTTATTCATATCCTTCTTAATCATCTTTCCATAGTCCTAGTAGAATTCATGTATTTGTAATATACTCATGACAAGACAACATTATTTTGATAAACCCTTAGTCTAAGATGTTGCATGATAATTCATTGACTGAGTTGAAACTACTGTTAGGTTAGGGTGAGAAGGCTCAGTGACTGGGATGGATTGAGGGATAAGAATTCACAGTGCCCATTGAGGGAAACAATTGCGCAGTTCAACTAGGTAGTGGCTGATGCAAGATGAGACCCTCGAGGACAAATTTTCGTAGTTTTTAGAAGAAAGGGGGACTGGGAAGTGAGATCCGATTGAGGAAGGTCATTGGAGGTAGGCTCTATGTAGTTTTAGATGCCAAGGGATGTTGTGATTTTGGCGAATTATGCAGTTCAACAGGTAAGGAAAAAGCTCGAGGGTTGCAGATGCGAAGCGCATAGTTTAGGAGGAATGGATGAGGCTAGGTTGCTAGGAATACCCAGAATTTGGCCAAGTGTCGGATCAGTGGAACTAATGTGAAAAGTGATAGAACTTGACTGTGACCACACACTGAGACACTTAGTGATACAACACAAATCATCCATAACATATGAAAACATACTTCTCTTAGTGCAACAACCTTTGTGGTAGCTTATGACAAGTGCAGCTCCAACGATAAACTTTGTGAGGATAATTACGACACTTGTGTAATAGTGCGTCAAACTTTGGAAATGAGTGTGAAACATGTCTGTATGATGGGAACAACTTATTTTCACCAAGATTTCCCCTTAAAGTAAACCAAAACTTACCTTTGCATGACAAGCGATAACTCCCATGCCCGAAGATGACACTTGCTATATAAATATAAAAGTGTGAACGACTCTCGAGATCCAAGAAGGGAGCTTGAAATCATCAACTTACCAATAAGTGACTAAGGAACGATCAATCACAGGATCTACAGTAGGCTCCAAAATTTGAGTGTAGGTCAAAATTTTAGAGGGTGTTGCACCCACTACAACACTTGGCGACACACTAGTAGAATCCAACTTCTCTTTTTTGGTTAACTCCTTCTGTGTAGGGCCTTGGTTCTTCTAGAAGTATTGATTCATCATGAAGATTACCTTGGCCTTCTCACTTACCCCATGAACAAATATGGTCCCCTCTATACCTTCTCAATCGAACACAACATAATATTCAACAAAATCACAGTGTTTTGAGTAGGGAAAGGTAGTGTAGCTTGCAAGCTTAAGATTTTCAGAGTATGATTTTTCATCTTTGGTGTTTCTCCATTGCTAATGGACCTAGACAATACCCAAATGGAGTCACACAGTAACACAAAATTGCTCTGCTTCCAGCGAGCTTGGACATTACCCTGATGGAGTTTCTTTCTTCACCTCTGCACAGCAAGCCTTTCTCTTCTTTCACCTTTTTTTTTAAAGAGAACTATTAATTGGCACTTATTTATTTTTGGGTGGAAGAGGGATCTCGACTTATTAAGGGAAAAAGAGTTTTTTCCTTCAGAGAAGCATATAGAGACCTTTGATTTATGTTTTCTCGTTTACATTTTTCCTCTTCTTCGTTTCTACTAGTTGGATAAGCTTGAGAACACCAAAGCAGAAAAAATGACTATAGGCACGGGGTTTCTGGACTAGACATGGGTTCATGGTTGGAGCAAAACTCTCCTTATGAATGGATCATATTTTCCGTCAGAACTTCATCGAACAAAAGATGTAACCAACACAAGGAAGACTTATAGGTGGCTAGCCAAATGCTGAAGTGTCACAATACTCTTTATAGTGCGGCCACACACATACTAAGAAGCCAAACAGGTCCAGGCACAACACTTATTCACATAATGAAAATGAAATGAAAAAATCAACAAGAAAGAATGAAAGACAAAATGAAATAAAACACAGAACCAAGAAACAAAACCAGAAGACAAGAGAAAAAAATGGCTAAAGAAAACATGGTGTAGAGCCATAATAAGAAAATAAGGACAAACTACAAGGAATGAGTGCAGAATGGGTGCAAAAGAGGGATACCTAGGATGCAGCTAATCCTACTCCTAACCTAACAGCTAAAATCTCACGTCACGTGTAAGGAAATTTCGAGTGAAGCCAACATAATTTTTCCTGACCTGCATCGAAAGATATATGAATAATTAAATTGGATATAAAGCATCGTGCAACGGAAAAGATAAAAACTTGAATAACTTGCACAAGAAAAGGAAGGTTTCCCTATGGGTAGAAAGGTGTGTCACAACCAGTACTTTCATCCAATCCACATGCTTACCTTTTAGATGAATACCATTTTCCAACAAACCTCATAAGCTTCTTGTGGATGTGTCTTCATTTACACTAAGCTCCTTAGAAAGTGTGAGAAAAGATTTAAACTTGTTATTTAATATAGATCATGCCAAGTAAGATTGTTCTAGCCATTCAATGACTGGATCATAAAGTTCATGATGGCCCTCTTGAAAACCCAAAAATCTTAAAAAAGGTGTATTTTCAATTAGAGAAATGGGGTCACGATGGGAATATTATGAGGGAAAATAGATCTGATCATACTCAGTAGTCATGCCAAGACAGTGAGGACCTACCATAACCATTAGTGAAGGCTGAGGCACCTCACTTAATTGAAAAAAATTTGAAGAGGGAGATGTTGAAAAATGAAGATCAAGGGGTGTGAAACCACTGCCATTAGATGCGCTGATGGGAAAATGATAAGCTGAATGACAGACACCAAAGGCTGAGAAATGATCAGATGAGCTAATTGAAGCATCAAATTCTCGGTTTGCAATAAATGAAGAAAAATCAATTTGAACAATCTCACGAATAATCTGAACAATCGAACCAAGTTCCTTGTGAGCCAAATATGAAATACCACCTTCCTGCAACTGGGGACAAATTGTACAACCATCATAGTCATCAAAAGAGTTTAAAAATGATGCTAGCACCATAAATGCATTAGACCAATTGGGACATGGTGAATGAAGAAGAACTTGATTCATGTGACAACTTGTGCATTCATTATCACTCAAGAAGATTTCCGGTGTGATGAAAAGACAAATTTGCAATATAAAATTCGCAGGAAGATTGAGGTGTTGACCATTAAGGGATAAATTTGATAAGTATGATTCCTTTGGGCAAAGATAGTCCTTGGAATGATCAAATTTACAATTTCATGAATCTATGAGAGATGCACATTCCCAACCTGAGTTTGATGCGACAAATTTGCATGAAGATGAATGAACTGTAACAGATTCTTGAATTCATATAGAAGTAAAGTATTCAAACTTTGAAAGGTCACACCCAAAATACCAAATATTTTTCACAAGGATATTTACATCGAGTGAAATCATGCAAAGCGATGAATTGTGCGAGAAAAACCAGATCTGACTTAGTTTTGGGGGCTTACCAAAGTCGCAAGATCCTGACATAACCATCAATGGAAGTTGAAGTGCCTCGACTCCTTGGCAGGTCCCAAAACTTCCTAGGACTGTAGAATCACATTTTGAAGATTAAACTAGATCATGCATGGCTTGAGGATAACTACTATTTCTGGTTTCAGTAAGACCACTTCTCATTAGATAGCAGGCATCTTTGTCACATATTTTACCTGATTTTTCAATTTCAACAACCGGATTTCTCAATTGCAAAGGCTCTTATGATCACAAATGTATCGATGAGATCTCATGAGCAAGCTGATTTGAAGAGTTGTCTTCATGCAAGAGAGGAGATGACGAGGGATGGGAAGGGTACTCTATGATTTGACTGCTTTCAATTTCATCATGAAAAACCTCACTACCTTTTGTCAATCAAGGAGATAACTCCCCGGATGAAGAAACTGAAGAGCATGGGGTATCTCCGTCACAATTAGATGCATTATAAACACTAGGAAACAAGGGATAGTGAGGTGAAGAGGAATTTTTGATATGAACATATTCTTTGACTAAAGAAGATTCTAGATCTAAATTAAAATTTTCATGAGAAACCGAAAGATCATATGTTGTGCTTAGGCATTCGTCATGACATACAAAAATAGATTCATTATCATTGGAATTGTTATTGCCCAAGGTTGGGGGTTGATTGAAAGAATAATTGCATTGGATTCTCTACCAGGATTAGCATATTGAGAATCATTCAAGAATGGAAAAAAAATATCTTGACATGGAACATTCTGAAAAAGAGAGGAAAAATTGAAATCATCCTCACCTTTCTGCTCCTCTACCTGTGTAATGTGACTTCTTTGTACCTGCTCTTAATTTGGGCCAATAACTTGAGGATGAAGAGAATATGAAGAACCAACTAGTGGAGAAGATTGATCAAGTGGGTCATGGTACAAAGAGTCACAATATGTAGATGATAGAGGATTACATAAGTATGGATTATCTTTGAGACTAGATTAGTGAACAGTGACAACATCTTGCAGAACGGAGAAGTGAGTCTTCATTGTAGGTTTCATGAGTTGTTATGGAATTTTCTCCATTGAATCGAAAGAAGAATGAGAACATGGACTAGAGATTTGGTTCGCAGATTTCCAAAATTTACAATCACCACAAGGAGGCACCTTCATCGAGACCAAAAAAGGAGGGTGACAAAGAATAAAGGGGTAGTAAGATCCTCATTTGAAATTTGAGGTGCCTCATGATTCACAAGAGTTGGGGAAGAAGACAAATCAGGAGGTTCAGGCTCACCATATGAAAATACATGAACCAAGTGCTCAAACTCTTGTTTCAAGAAATCCCAGTTCAAATTTTTTTTCAGGAATTTCATAACAGAGGTGAAGGAACTGAACAGAAAAATCCTCAACTCATTCATCAAGATTCATTCTTAAATGATTGATTCTTCCACAAACATATCGATAATTATACTTATGGGAGGCTTTATGAAGCATCTTGGCAAGATGATCGAATAAATTGATAGAAGTAATGGGTAATGTATGACACCATCAATTAACATGACTTTCGACTGTGAGGGTGAGTAATCTAGCCATGACATCTTTGGAACATACTTTCTGAGAAAAATAAAGACGAACAACTTGAAACAGATGTTCTAGAAAAGTTGATTCACCCTCACCATCGAACTTGAATTTAGAAAGGTTATGAATAACTTCCCCAGGGATGGTACAATTAAGCTCTTTAGAAAATCATCCCAGGATTATGATTTGGGGAAGAGCCATTTTAAATAAGAGATTCAAACCAGACTCAATGGGTGCGACCTGTAGTCTGATTCTCCTTCTAGTGCGATTTTGTTGACGGTGATGGAAATTCATCAACTAAGGGGATCTCCCCAATATGAAGTCCCAATTAGACCTCACATTGTTTGGTGTAGGAGTCCCATAGGACATAAAGGCTTGGTTTCCTAATCCTTAAATAATTTCCTTGGCTCTATCTATCAGCACATGAGAGTGATGCAATGGTATCTTCAAAAAGCAAGGTGAGTGTGCAATGCAACTGTGTCTAGGTTCTCTTACTGAAAAGTGAGGAGAAAAGTGAGTCTCTAAGTGAGAGGTAATAGTACCACCTAGGAAGAGACACACATGAACCAAAAGGACCTGTATAGCATCAAGCGAAATTGTCCACAATGGACACAACAATCGTTACAACCAACAAACAAAAGAAGATCTGTCTAACATCCAACGAAATAGTCCACAACGAATGTGATGATCGTTATAACCAATAAGTAAAGAAATATATGTCTAGTATCCTACGAAATAGTCCATAAGGGTGAGACAAAAAAAAAACCATTACAACACATTCTCAACAATATAAGCACTAAAATAACCGATATAGTTCAACTATCTTAGTACATGTGAAAACAAACATGAAATAGAAACATCCACAGAATAGTCTTACAAACATTCATAAGTCATGCATGAAGAATGTGTTGGCCTTAAAAGGATTATGTTACTAAGAAAAATTTCCAAGACACATATATACATTATACATCACTAGCCCCAATACTGGGACATTGGAGCCACTCCTTGCTCCTCAAAGAACTAGTTGGTCTCTATAATGCCTTGTGGGAGGAGCCAAGGTGAAGAGTCCTTTGCTCATACAATTAGGGGGTATATATAACCAAGGGTGATGCATTCCCCTTGTGATTATTTAACTACCCTCATGACTATTCAACTTCCTATGAATTTTCAACTTACATGACTCTTCATATTCTTATGTGTCCATTAGACTTTCACTTTAAAATATATTTGATTGACAATATACATGGCCCACAATAGTGATGTGGAACATGAAAACTCATGGCACGACTTGACACAACACTACTGAGATAAATTGTATTGATGATATGGGAATGGAAATTCACTATTGTTGTTGAGTGCTAGATGTGTTTTTAGATATGCTTTCTCTTCTCTTCCGCATAGCTTGATGATGCAAGGTCTTCAATGAAATTTGGTCTTGGAAGGTGGTTGAAAACTTGAGTCCCTTTGAATTCTATTGGTAGGTCCACTCATCCTTTCAGCTACAAATGAGTCTTTAGGCATGCTTCCCTCCTTCTTCTCCTTCTTCATCATCTTGCCATGACTAGATAGTGTACCTGTTCCTGCATTTCACTCATCACAGGACTACATCAATTTGAAAAATCACTACTCTAAGAAGGTGCATTATTAATCATGAAATGAGCTTGGGACAAGTCACAGGCTAGGAGGCAAGGCTCAGTGACTATGCATTGCACAATTCCAGTTGGTAGGGAGAGAGCTTGGTCACTGAGACTGCACAGAGCGCAACCCATGCTTGACTGAGGATCTTTTGAGCATAGTCCTCACTTGGGAGAAAAATTGTGCAGTGGCCACTAGGATTCAGGATTGTGCAGTTTAGGAAGACAGTGGCTAATGCGATATGAGACTCTGGCAGATAGATCTATGCAGTTTCCAAAGGCAAGGAGGACTGATTAGTAGAAAGGCTTGAAGGACCAATCTATGCAGTTTTTGAGGACAATGAGCTTCGACCGAGGGAGGGTCACTAGAGGACACATCCCATAGTTCTGGAGGTCAAGGGAGGCTAGGCTCTTTGCACATTGCAGGGTTCTAGTAGGCAAGGGAAAACCTTGAGGACTAAAAGTGTGAAGTTCATGATTCAAGGAAGACTGTGAGGCACAACTGGGAAATTTCGGGGGTTAAGAAAGGCTGTTGGACTTAGGAATTGCACATAGAAACAATCCTAGAGGACAAGGAATGTGAACTGTGTAGTTCCAAGTAGCAATTTCACATCATGAGGGACGATACTACACAGTACACAACTTAGACAAGTCCTAGTGAAGTTGAGTTGGTCGGTCGGGAAAATTTTCCAAAAATGGCTAAGTGTGGGAAGGATATTGAATCGTGATGAACTTGAAATGTGATCACACACTTAGCATACTTCAATGACACAACAACATAGACCATCGGAACAAAAAATAAAGTGTTACTCTCTGAGTGACTATCTCAAGACAAGAAGTGACAAGTGCAACACTTATGATAGACTTTAAGACGATCGTGATGACACTTGTGCAACAGTTTTCAAGGCCTTGTGTATGAGTGCAAAGAATGTTTACATTTTTAGTAAAACTCATATAAACATAGGGTGACCTTCAAAACCACCAAAGAAGGCTCGCAAACATGTCATAATTGTCAAACATGCCAAGATATGACAGTTGATCCAACAAGAAAAAGGGAGAAAAACACTTAGATAAAACACATGGAATGACTTTGAGTTTTTGCGACCATGCATGTCATTGAAGACATATTGATATGAAAATGATAACATGCCATTAATACTACACAAAGAGGTGTATTTCAACTTCATGAGATGTGTTTTGTTTGCCATACCTACCCTCCAAAGGGTGGTGAATCAGATGGAGTATTCATGCAAAACCCGATCTCTGATTTTCTGTCATATCCCAGGGTTCCTTAGTCTTCTTATATGATGATGATATTTTATCCTCAATTCCTTAAGTATCGTCTAGCATGTCCTCCTTCTTCATCTCCTTCTTAATCATCTTGGCATAGTCTTGGTAGAATTCATGTATCTGTAATCCACTCATGACATTATGACGTTAGTCTGATAAAACCTTAGTTTAAGATCTTGCATGATAATCCACTGACTGATCCAGAACTGGTATTAGGTTAGGGGGGAGAAGGCTCAATCACTAGGTTGGAGTGAGGGATAGACTGCACTATGCCCACTAAGGGAATAATTTGCGCAGTGCCCACAAAGGGATATAATTGTGCAGTTCAAGCAGGTAGTGGTTGTTGTGGTATGAGGCCCTGGAGGAAAAATTTGTGCAGTTTTCAGAAGCAAGGGGGACTGGGCAGTGAGCTCTAGCTAAGGGAAGATCACTGGAGTTAGTCTTTTCATAGTTTTGGATTCCAACAGACATTGGGATTTTTGCTCATTGCGAAGTTCCAAAAGGCAAGGAAAAATTTTGAGGGTTGCATATGCAAAGTGCGCACTTTAGGAAGGCTGGATGAGGCTTGGATGCTAGGAATCCTCTGGAATTTGGCTAAGTGTCAAACTGGTGGAAACGATGTGAATAGTGATAGAAATTGACTGTGACCACACACTTCGACACTTAGTGATACAAAATAAATCATCCAAAACATATGAAAACATACTTCTCTTAATGCAACAACCTTCGTGGCAGCTTATGACAAGTGTGGCTTTGACGATAGACTTTGTGAAGATAATGGCAACACTTGTGTAATAGTGAATGAAACTTTGGAATTTAGTGTGAGACATGTCTACATGATGGGAAAAACTCATTTTCACAAAGATTTCCCCTTGAAGCAAACCAAAAATTCCCTTTCCATGACAAGTGATAACTTCCATGCCGAAGAAGACACTTTCTATATAAAGATAAAAGCGTGAACGACTCTTGAGATCAAAGAAGGGAGCTTGAAATCATTAGCTTACCAATAAGTGACTAAGGAACGACTGATCACAGGATCCAAGCAGGCTCCAAAATTTGAGTGTAGACCAAAATTTTGGAGGGTGTTGCAACCGCTACAACAGGTGTTCAAGTCCATGGTCATTACCAAGATTGATTAAGTTTTTTTTTTTTTTTAAGCTAAATTCATTCATCAATGTAGTTTTAGAATTGCTAAGTAATTTTCACTTATTTCAAGTGTTGTAAGAACCTTCATGTATTAATCCATTTGTGAGTAGGGACTCTTCACCAATATGAAAATTTAAGGATGATCAAGAATTTATTGAGTAATGAAGGGTATGTTACCACAATGATCTTTTCAAATCCTTGTCTAAAGTTTATAATTATAACTAGGGACGAGTCTACATCTCAAGAAGCAATAAAAGAGAAAATAATCCATGAGAAACTTCTACAAGAAGAAGATCTAAAAGTTGTTTTCAATAATCTTTGCAAGCATGTGGAGGAGATCAAAACCTATGGAAAACTTTTGATGGAGAACATACATTAAAGATAGAGATAGAGGAATTTATTGCATGCATGTTACCATATCCCTTAAGCATTTAAGAGTGAAATGGATAACTATTAGAAGAATTTCATTGCATAACAAAGGAAGACATGCAAACCATTTTCTAGTAAAAAATCCAAGAGATTAATGTGGACAATAATTGTTAGAAATATATTGTGATGGCAAAGAAATAGAAGATGATGGCAAATGCGTAGATAGTTGCAGGAAGAATGGTTGAGGTGCAGATAATTTGGAGCAATTCCATTTCGGAATATCATCTTAGTAGTTCATGGACACTGCTTAGATGGATAGAGCTATGAAAGAGATTTTCAACAGTACATGAAAGTCAATAAATGACCTTCTAAATCAAAAGTTATTGCAGGTCAAAGTTCATCAATTAAAATAGGTTAAAAGAGTAAACTAGTCATGTTTCTAGGTTAGCAAGGTTCCAATTCGAGTCTCGTCTATTATGTGCCCCAACTTGGTCAGGCCTATGGAAAATTTGGACCATCAAGTGACTCAGGAGATGGGATAGTTAGGCTAGTGCACAAAAAGAAATGAGTCCCAAGACCTAAGCCTCGATGATCTAGATTTAAACAAGAACGCAACGAAATACAGAGATAACCATATACACAAAGGTGCAGTGGAAATAATACTTCATTTCATTAATGGAAAACACTGAAATATGCTTACAAACAGAGTTGAAAATAAACCAGCTAGGGCGATGCTAGCTTATCTATGAGAAGAGATGTGGTGGCTACATGCCTCTGAACTCTAAAACTGTGTTACAATGAGGCTCGAAGGCCTATTTATTGTTGAGAAACAATGGAAAACCCTTCACATTCCAAAACCTAACCCTAGAAGATGAAACGCAACATTGTGGGCCCCGTTTTGGGTAAATTGGTACATCAATTTCACGGGATCGTAACTTTGGCATACCATCTCCGTTTGACGCGTATGATGGCTCCTTAGAAAGATCTATCCGAGAACTACCACTTTGGGAAGGGAAACATTAGTCCATAAACCCATGTTGCCCCCATATTTTCCAAAAAACGTCGTTTAGGGCCTCAAAACGGCTTCGAAAGTTCAGGACCCGAAAAAACTGCTAAAAATAGTAAATTGTGCTACAATTACGGAAACTGAAAAACTGAAAGAGAAAGTTGTGGGGGTCCAAATGGGATAGGTGGGTGGCCACCAAAATCCACCTGGATCATTCCTCCCCCCTAGGAAGCATTGGTCCCCATTGCATTGAGTTCCTCCTTGAGATGGGGAAGCTTCTGCTGAGCTGGGTCTCTAGTGAGTTGTTCAACAATCTTTGATGTGTCCAGAAATGGTGGGAAGCAGGGTCGATGACGATCCACATTGAACACTTGGTGCAAGCGAAGGAATGGAGGAATGTTGCGCTTCAAAGCATTGCTTCTCGTAGCCTTGGTATTGGTGTAAGGACCATGTCGAAGTGGTCTGAGTTTCAGATGGGTTTTGGTAAGGCGTTCTCTCTGCAGATGTAACCAAACTTTGTCGCCCACCTGAAACTTGTGTGGTACCATTGTGGGTGAGGAGAAGTTGTTCCTATGTTCTGTCATGACTGTATCCCTCTGCTGCTACTGCTGCATGGAGGAACCCTTTGCGGGGGTCATGGATGTAGCAAAGATCTTCCCCTTACTTTGGGAGCGAATCATACAGATGAATTTCCTGGTCTGGGAGATGAGCTTGTTGCCTTTCTTGGTAGTGATCAAAGAGGTGGTGGTAGGTGGGGCTACCTCCGATATCCTGTATAATGAATTAGACAAAGAAATAATAACAGCGCGAGGCCTTGCCTCATACACAGCATGTCGCCTCCACAAGTATGGTTGGCCTAATAAAACATCACAAACATCCAGAGGTGTAACATCACACAATACCTCGTCTGTGAAGGGCTTGATGTTGTAGGGAAGATGACACTGCTGGCGAACTTTGAGATCTCGTCCTTCGTGAAGCCACCCAATACTGCACAGTTGCGGGTGTGGTGTAGTTGGTAGGCCCAACCGCTTCACAACCTCTGCTGAAACAAGGTTCTTTTGGTTGCCAATGTCGACAATGAATTGCAGTGGCGAACCCTTCACCCACATCTATGAGTGGAAAAGACGTTCCCCCTCCTATGGATCTTCGGGCTCATTTTTCTAGATTTTGGCAGTGGCAACAGTGGCACTGGGATCTGCATCAATGATCTGCTTCCCTTTGCCATTCCCCTTGTCGGGTTCTAGCTCAGGTTCGGAACATGTATCTGATTCGGAAGCCTTCAACTCGACCACCAATGACTGCTTGGTCCGACACTCACTTGTGTTATGAGTGGGACTCTTGTGGAACTCACAACACTTTCCTATGTCCTTCTTCAGTTTCGTGGTGTTGTTCTTTTCTTGCGGCTTCGACGGGTTGTCTTGGGTTACCCTACCTTCGCTTTCTCCTTTGGGCTTCGGATTTGCAGATCCAAAGTCTCGCTTCTTCTATTTGAACTTTTGCTCGATTTTGACAGCATATCGATATGCTGTGCCGAGTGAGGAGATGTTCAAGAACTCCATCTCTTCCTAGATGTATCTATGCAGGCAGCCACAGTATTTGAGTACCAGATGCAGCTCAGAATCTTTGATACCCAACTATGTGCGAAGGGTATGAAAAATGTTTGTGAACTCTGGCACATCTTGGTCTCGTCCCTGATGTAGTGTGGTCCATTTGATGTATTTGTCCTCATAGCTTTTGACAGGGTAGTACTGCTCCTTGATGGCATCTCGGAATGAATCCCAAGTGGGTGCGGCTGAAAATAGTGAGCCTGTACTTTCATCCTTCTGCTCACAATAGGTTTCCCACCAGTCCTTGACGTGGGGGGCTACTTTGAGAAGAGCGAAAATAATCTTTTCCCGACTTGAAAATTCATGAACAGAAAAATACCATTCTAGCAGATTTAACCATTTATCTACTACATCTGCGTCTATCTGACCCTTGAATATGGGGATTTCAAAATTAACTTGTACCTTAAAGGGTGTGCCATTTTCAGAGTAGCTGTTGGAAGCCGATGCGTCACCTCTGGGTAGCCGCTGAAGGATCTGCGCAAAGCTATCCATCATCGCGTTCCTTTGCCGCTCGAGGGATTCTTCGAGCAAGATTTTGATAGGATCTCCTGCCCCCTCATCTTTCTTCTCATCTACCATGGGAGGCTGTCGAGATTCGCGAGGCTAGTCTTGCAAAGGTTCGACCAGTTCAAGCCCTAACTGCTTATACCGTGACCTCGTTGGGGACATACAAAGAAAAATAGAGAAAAAGTAGACCGCTCTGATACCACTGATCTAGATTTAAATAGGAACGCAACAAAATACAGAGAAAACCATATACACAAAGATGCAGCGGAAATTATACTTCATTTCATTAATGGAAAATACCGAAATATGCTTACAACCAGAAATGGAAATAAACCAGCTAGGGCGATGGTA
>APFE031333122.1:318243-330388 GCA_000404065.3 Pinus taeda
GCAGTGTGGTCCATTTGATGTATTTGTCCTCATAGCTTTTGACAGGGTAGTACTGCTCCTTGATGGCATCTCGGAATGAATCCCAAGTGGGTGCAGCTGAAAATAGTGAGCTAGTACTTTCATCCTTCTGCTCACAATAGGTTTCCCACCAGTCCTTGACGTGGGGGGCTACTTTGAGAAGAGCGAAAATAATCTTTTCCCGACTTGAAAATTCATGAACAGAAAAATACCATTCTAGCAGATTTAACCATTTATCTACTACATCTGCGTCTATCTGACCCTTGAATATGGGGATTTCAAAATTAACTTGTACCTTAAAGGGTGTGCCATTTTCAGAGTAGCTGTTGGAAGCCGATGCGTCACCTCTGGGTAGCCGCTGAAGGATCTGCGCAAAGCTATCCATCATCGCGTTCCTTTGCCGCTCGAGGGATTCTTCGAGCAAGATTTTGATAGGATCTCCTGCCCCCTCATCTTTCTTCTCATCTACCATGGGAGGCTGTCGAGATTCGCGAGGCTAGTCTTGCAAAGGTTCGACCAGTTCAAGCCCTAACTGCTTATACCGTGACCTCGTTGGGGACATACAAAGAAAAATAGAGAAAAAGTAGACCGCTCTGATACCACTGATCTAGATTTAAATAGGAACGCAACAAAATACAGAGAAAACCATATACACAAAGATGCAGCGGAAATTATACTTCATTTCATTAATGGAAAATACCGAAATATGCTTACAACAGAGTTGAAAATAAACTAGCTAGGGCGATGGTAGCTTATCTCTGAGAAGAGATGTGGCGGCTACATGCCTCTGAATTGTTCTAAAACTGTGTTACAATGAGGCTCGAAGGCCTATTTATTGTTGAGAAACAATGGAAAACCCTTCACATTCCAAAACCTAACCCTAGAAGATGAAACGCCAAATTGTGGGCCCCATTTTGGGTAAATTAGTACATCAATTTCCCGGGTCGTAACTTTGGCATACCATCTCCGTTTGACGCGTATGATAGCTCGTTAGAAAGATCTATCCGAGAACTACCAATTTAGGAAGGGAAAAATTAGTCCATGGACCCATGTTGCCCCCAGATTTCCCAAAAAATGTCATTTAGGGCCTCAAAATGGCTCCAGAAGTTCAGGACCCGAAAAAACTGCTAAAAATAGTAAATTGTGCTACAATTACAGAAACTAAAAAACTGAAAGATACAGTTGCGGGGGTCCAAATAGGATAGGTGGGTGGCCACCAACATCCACCTGGATCACTCGACCATGTGTGACCCGGTTCAATAGGACAGATGGTGATGGATTTAGTTGGCTCTATTTTGGCATTTGTCTAAACATGGTGGAGACACTGGTGGAGAATGACCATTATACAATGGGAAACTTCATGTGATGGATGTATGCCCCACATCTTCTTAGACCCATTGAAGAAATTGTGTGGGGCCATGGCTACCCAAAGGTTAAAAGCCAAGGGGGTCCACTATAAGCATTATTTCCCATACCACCGATAAAGATGATTAATGGTCTATGTTAAAAGAAGGAACCCCTCTCCTTTACTATAAAACCACTGAAGGGGGTTCTATGTAAAACCATGATGGTAAATTAAAATGGCGCAATGAAAGTTTGAGAGAGTTGGGATGAGGAAGCGTCAAGAGTATGTGGACATGTCAGCACAGTAGTGGAACAAACATTGATTGGTGCATGAAAGAAGCGGGAGGCCCCACTAGATAGCACACCCTGTAGGTCTAACCCTGGAGGAGCTAGAGGTAGGTGTAGGTTGAAGGCTTTGGGATAACATGGTGCCAAGAGGACATGGCGAAGCTAGATTTATGACAAATGACTAAAATATTTAACAAAGAAGTTCCTTTCAAAACACCAAGGCACATGGACAAACTAGAAGAAGACACATGGTACAATTTGATTGGCCGAAGGAGACATAGTGGCATAATGATGTCAGCATCATGTGGCACCAATGAGAGGATGACATGTGGCATGTGAATTTGGTATTTTTGGGTGGTCAAGTGAGATGACAATGGGTGACACATGGAAACCTTGTAGAGGTGGAAAATAGATAGCAGACACATCACCCAGAAAGGGAAACCTTGAAATATTTCAAAGGTATGAAAGATTAACTGTTTAGGGAAGTAGTTCTGAGACACAGTGGCATTATGCATGGAAAGACAACTCACCTTGACATGACTGTAATTGGTCCATGTGTAAGTGGTGCGGTATCACAGGGATACACAACTCCTGAGAAGTGACCTATAGGTTTCAAAGTAAGTAGAAAACAGGTTTCTTTGGGATATGGTCGAGTGCAAGTGGATGCAGCTGATGACAAGGTGGGTCCACACATGACACATAATCTTGAAGATCAACTCAAAGGCACACCGGGATAAATAAGTTGGGGGCTAGCATTTGGGACCAAGACTCATATCAAGACCGAGGGCACAAAAGGTTGAATAAGCAGTGGTTAATCCCTTGAGGCTAGAATGAAGTGCCTTGGGTATATAGTGAAGGCTTATTGCATGAAATATGCCGACAACTTATAAATTTGGCACAATGTGCCAAATTTGGTGAATAACACCAAACTGACAGGGAAATAAAGTTTCAAAATAAAGCATGAATGAGTTTGAAACACAGATGGAGAAATGGATAGATTTGAACGTGTATTTAGCAGTATGGCTAAATTTGGAGTTAGCGAAATTTAGAAGAAACTCTGCTAAAACATGTAAAAATTATAGATTGGAAAATTTGGACAAATAAGCTCAGTTTTTCTTACAGAGACAAAAGATCATAGTTTGAAGACTTATTATACACATCAAGAAAACATTCTAGAGGAGAAAAAACAAGAATTTAATGAGATCAAAGCCTCTGATAAGTGAAAATTAAGTGCAAGTTAACTATAGCTCAGGATCTAAAAATATTAGTCCTACATCTTTCTATGTAGAATCAAATTTTCAAGAGGTGTATAGTTGTGTTTTGGTTGTATGGCATGTTGGTCATTCAATTATGGTTTAGAGGTGGAGGCTAGTGAATTCATCAGTGATCATAGGTTATTGAAGACTATTTTATGGTATTTGGGGTGAGTAATTGAGGTCAATAATTATTTGTTTAATGAAAGGAAATTTCCTTCATGATTTGAGTTTGAAAATTGTATGAAAGATGAATCAAGGAGGTCAAGCAAGTGGAAGTTTGTAGATTAGGGGTTGTAGCTCCTTCTAGTAGTGGTTGGTAAATAGTTAGGGGTTAGATCTCATTTCATACGTAGCTGATAAAATAGGGGTTGTAGCTCCTTTAAATTGTAGATGATAAATTAGGGAGTAGTAGCTAGGCTTCTGGTTATAGGCAGATAAATTTGTAACAACAAGTAGAAGCTTTCTTTTGTGAAAATAATTGAAGAGAAGTTTTAAGAATTTATGTGTTCTATTTGTGTTTCTAATGATTGATTCTTGTGATGTTGATATAAAAAATTTTGAAGTAGTTTTTGGTTTCGTAGTAATATTTACTAGTGAAAGAAATTTTAAAATTTCCTACAATACTGATTCATCCCCCCCTCTCAGTATTGTCTTGGTTTATAACAATAATTGTAAATCTCCCTCATACTAGATTGTACAATGTGTAACACTCCCACCCACCTCATGGAGCTTCCTAATTGAGTGAGAGGTGTTACATAGTCCTAACACGAACTCCATGGTCCTGTCATGTAAGTGTGATCACAAAATTACTCAATTTTAAAATTCCTTGAAACTTAGAATAAACACCACCATCACATTTGGCTCGTTGAGGGCTTTTCAACGATATAAATGTTTCATGATCTGAGCTATGGATCAAAATTTATGGCCATTTGAACTTGGCCCTTTTTAATCCCTACCACATCATCTTTGGCTACCATGTGGCACTCATGGAGTGGACCACATGGCTTGCCCCATCAATTTGAAGTCTTCCATGCTAGGCCATGTCCTATAGGGCCCTGCCACATCACTGTGCTCTACCAGTTGTATGCCATTATGGCACAAGCCATGTCATATCCTGCTTGGGTCCACCGAATAGGCCCCTTTGTGTTTTTGTGCCCCTTTTTTGTGTTATAATCAAATCCTGGTATCAATGTTACTTCCCACCCCATAGCACTGTGCACATTACAAATGTCCTGGGGTGAGATAGAGATCCATCCTTTTCAATCGATGGGAGGATTTCTCGTCTTGAACCCTTGCTCCTCGACATAATTCCTCATCCCATTATGATTTCATATTACAAAGGCCTTGAGGCGAGATGAAAATATATCCTCGTCAATCAATGGGAGGATTTGCTATCTTGGTTTGTCATCAGTATTGTCTGTCCACTACTAATTCTATTGCTATAGCGAAACCCCAAGACCGAAGACCTTGAGGTCTCAAGGCATAAAATTCCATGTCAAATGTAACAATAAATTCCCATATCGCTCTTTGTATACCTTAACCTCTGTTCTTGCTACCATAGTGATATACACTAAGGCCAAAGCTCGAGATGACATCACTTTGTATTAATGTTGACATCATCCTGAGATGACATCCTACTGATGATACACCCTCCACATGGGATCCTCCAAGGGTGCCATGTGTCACTCATATTTGAGCTCCTTGGCCCTCCAATATGACCGATTATGGCTACCACATGGAGCACCACTTATGCACCATGTCAGTGCTAGTTCTATGCCATCATGTTAATGAATCCCTGAGGGTAGGTCCTGACCCTTGTGCAAACCATGGTTTTAAAGTTATATGACATTTATTTTTAATGGAGCCAACCTTTGTCCTCCACGTATCTTGTCCGGTCTCTCTCTCCTAGAATTCAAGTAATTTCTTCTGATCTTATATCTATCTATATATATATATATATATATATAATATATATATAAAAAGCATTATTCCTTTTTAATTTAACACAGTGACACATGCAATTCACAACACAATCCATTTATATAATGCAACTCATTCATCATGTTGGGCCTCCATTTTGAAATAGTTCACACACCTTTTTCCATGTGATTACTTATGCTTCTACTTAGTTCATATCATTATCATCATCATTTTGGACATCCTTGGACTACTATTGAAATTTTAAGCATGATAGGGTAAATTCTTAATTATTTAGTACATTTACTTTGTTTTCAATGTTTTGAATGAAGTTTACATAAGAATTTTAATAATGATGGTCAATGTGGAGGATCAGTTCATGTGCTAGTCGAAGGGTTCAAGTTCACTCAGTTTAGTTCATATTCGCAAAATATTGTTCTTATTCCTACCTCATCGTTTGTCACAGGTCCAACTGTCATGGTGAGAATTGAGAACATGGGTTTTGTAGAGAAGGGGCCTGAGATGGTTTTATGCTTGTAACATCCATCAATAACCTTGAATGAAAATGCATGGAGTTAGATTTTTTTTTTTATAGAATTTACCCATGGGTAACTAATCAAATTCACGGGTAACTATCTAAATTACTATTCCAGATTCTTCATTAACTATTAGATAAAATATTCATCATTACATAGAGTAACTTTAATAAAGGAATAGTAATTTACATAACCATTACCAACCATTGTTGTAGCATATTAACATAAAATTTCAGATGTAAGCTTGCATCAATTCCATGATTCTTTTAAATCATTTAATTAATCACATTCCTGATAATATAAATGCCATGTCATGAAAGGAATAAACATCATAAAATTGCACAACAGGTAACCACACCATTAGACATCGATATACCTTGGAAACTCAGTAGGGTGAAAACTAACAAAATTTTAATTTTATTATTAAACACTCATGAGGGTGTTCAACCCTTAATCAATGGTTATAAAGAAGTCCATCCCTTGACCATTGTCATAAAATATTACATAAAATATCATCTCAAAAACAAAATAGCTAGTTATAAGCTATTATAATCATCATGACATCATTTACCCATAAACCCTTGAGCATTATGTCTTTAGGGATTAGTTCTTCCCATCAATGGATTATCCTACAACTGAAATTCCTTCAACCTGCATATACCACTAACTTATTTCCTTCCATAGCGGTAAACATAATCCATATTTTCATATGTCGCAACCTTTTCCTACAAATGCTACTGTCAACAACCTTTGATATCATGATTAAATCAAGTATTAATCAAACAATTCATAAATCTATACTAGTGATGCTTCACCATCTATTCATGTACATTCACGAAATGCAAATAAAGTATCACGATATGCTTCTATTAACAACACTGCATATGCATTTGTTATAAGCATATAACCATCAAAGCATGTCTATAAATAAATACCACATTAACTATTATCCTCCTCACACAAGCACACATTCTTGCGAGACAAATCACTACAACTGTCTAGACATTCCTTTAAAGGAAACTAACACATAAGTTATGATCTTCATGAATTCAAATTACTTGAACTTTATCAAAAGAACTGGCCCTTCAACTATTACTTTTGGTGCATGCAAATATGTAAAGAAGGTTAACACAATGAATGGTGTTCCTATGCATGCAAATGCATAGAATTTCCAGAAGAATCTTCCAAAAAAAAAATAACAAAATAGAGTATGCAAATACATGTTTCCTTTTCGAGGAAATATAGCACAATACGGTATGCAAAAACATGTTTTATTTTCCATAAACATAATGCAATAAAGCATATAAATACATGTCTTCTTTTCCAAAATATTTTACCAGCATTACCCATATATATATATTCCAAGGAAACCAACACATTACTGTGGTTTTTTTGCATGTAAATTCATCTTCTTTCCCAAAACATCTTTTCCAATTTAGGCTAACACAACACGTTATCATTTCCTACATGTAAATGTATATTATTTCAAAACGAAAGGTAATACAAATATTGCATGCATATACATGATCTTATTCCAAAAGAAACTAACATAATAGTTATGAGAGAATAAAAATAATCAAATGAAAAATCACAATTTGGTGATCTCAAAAAATCCTTCAGTTCCTCAACATGGTTGATACAACCATGAATGGTAAAGATTGTCCTACAATGATTATCTATGTGGAAGGAGCGACAAGTTTCATAGCCTCATGGTTGATTCAACACTTGTTGGACAAAGGCTACACTTTGCATGCAACAGTATGTGATCCAGAGAACAAGGAAAAAGTGAAGCATCTCGTGGACATTTCAAAAGCTAGGGAGAAGCTCAAGATTTTTAGAGTAGATATAATCGAAAAAGGAAATTTTGATGCTGCCATCAATGGTTGCGACAAATTTTTTGTTTGGAAAGTCCCATCGATTTCGCATCCAAATATCTTGAGAAATATGTAGCCAATTCTCACAAGGTCCCATCGGGATTTCTCACGTTTTGGACAGAGTCGTTAGTCCCAACATGGCTCCTCTTGAAAGGTTTGCGCCCAAACTGGGTCTTCAATGTTGGCTCTACTACATCGGGGTCTGTGAGAGTGAATACAGATATTTCTTACTCCACTTATTTTCACCCAAAATCTTAGATCTGTTTATGGGAGGAGAGATGGGCTATAGACAATGGTTTTTATTCCATTGGGATAATCTACAAATTTTCATCATGGACAAGCAATTTTCAGGCGCTGCATGCAAAGAAAATGCCATCTCCAACAACAAAGGGAACAATTCGATGGAACAAGAAAAGGTTGAGAGGAGCATGGTCAAATAAAATTTGGGGTTTTGGACCCAACCATCAAACGCAGAGAAAAATAACACAAGTTTAAATACAGGGCAAAATTTCAAAGGTGACGACAGAGGGGCATACTCAGATCTGAAGGATTTGTATGAGGTCTTTATCAAAACTATTTCTGGGAAATCGATAATGTTATGGGTCTGGAGTACTAATCAAGTGACATATCTAAAGCAAAAGGCCCAAAATGTCACAGGTATTTATGCTTCATTACAAAGTTTGATTTTTCCAAGAAAAGATCCATTGAAAGACTATGACATTCAAAGGAACTCTACCATTATCTAGAATCTAAGATGACAAGGAAGTGCCCTAGGAGCAAGCACATTAGCCAGATCATCATCGAAAAACAAGGTTCAAGCTTCTTTCAAAGATGTATTAAGAGGGAAAGTTGGCACTCAGGACAAATGAACCCAAAATCTGACAATCCCAGTTCCATACATAGTAGAAAAGATGAAAAAATCTCTAGATTTGTCAATAGAATTACCAGAAATAAGTGGTCTCTTTAATACTTTACAAGAAAAATATATCATTTATCGATTTAATTGTTTCTGGCCCAAATATGAAGACGTAAGTGAGTGGATCTACCTCAAATGGACCATAGAATGTGATATCTATCTTTTTGAAAAAGGTTTTCTTGTGGTTCAGTTTGATACCCAAAAATATTTCAATCATGTCATAAATGACGAACCATGGTTCTGGGGAAGGGAGGGTCTCTTCGTGACCCCTTGGTTCCCTGGTTTTGATGCAAATTCAATTGCTAGTCATAAAAATTCCAGTTTGGGTAACGCTACATAACCTCCCACTATTGTTTTGGCACCATCTGGTCCTAGAAGGCATCTAAAACTCTTTGGGAAGGTTCCTAAAGTAGGATCGAGAAAGAATGGACAAAGGAATCTTCACTTTTTCCCATATATGTGTGGAGATGGACTTAAGCAAAGGCATTTCAGATTTTATTCATTTGACACACAAAAATTTTAAGAGGACATAGTGGTTATATTTTAACAACACTGCCTTTAGATGTAGGGTCTACCATCAAACAGGGCACTTGCAAAAAACATGCAAAAAAGCAAAAAAAAAAACAAAGAAGAGACTGAAAAAAAAAATGATGGCAATTACCAAAATCCCCATCGTCAAATGATGAGGATGAAGAAATGGATGAAACCCAAAAACAACTAGAGATAGGAAAATAATAAGGCTCTCAAGAGGAGGGAGAAGAAAAGGAGGAAGAACAAAACAATCAAGCAGAGAATCCAAATAACTTAACAACAGTTTTGACCCTTGAAAATCAATTAGAGGAAAAAAATAACAATCAAGGAACAGGTGGAGTCAAGCAATATCACACATCGGAAATCTCTCACTCAGGAAGAGAAGTTCCAAACATATCCATAAATAATGAACCGGAAATTGTCTCTACTACTCCACCAATTAGGGTTTGGGAAAAAGTTCAAAAGAAAAAAGGAAAAAAAGAAAAGTCCAGTTTATCTGGAAATATATAATTTTAATTTTAATTTTTTGGTAGCTTTTCTACAACGTGTGTGTCTTGTACATACATGGGTCCCTTGGGACAATTCGTGAATGCTTTATGCATCTACTAAATGTAACCTTTCATTTTTATTAATTGAAAGTTGTTGATTTTTTCTTTGGAAAAAAGCATAAAAATAATCACATATAATTTTTCTAAAGAAATATAGCTCAATAGGTCTTCTTTCAACAAAAGTAACATATCTCTATAACGCAATGACTATTCTTTGTGCATGCAAGAGCTTATCATAATAACCCTTCTTTAATATATGCAACACATATTTCTTTCTTTAGAGTTCTACCATCATTAGATATTCTTTTAAGATTCTTATTATTTTTCACAATAGCTATAGTATACTGGACATAAGGAGATTTATGACAATCAACTAATATTTGAGTCTGTAAATTCATGTTTCTTTTTCGAGAGACCTAGGAAAATAGTTATTCTTTGGTTGTGCAAGGTTCATATGTAACCCCTTTCTAGGAAAAATTCTTTTCCACAAAAATCCATAAAGACCTTCCAGGAATCGCGCAACAAATCGATTTAAGATAATAGATATATATTTATCCTAGGCTCATGCACACAAGAACATTAAAAGTTTTCCAAGTATTTTTAACACACTTAGAACATGCACACACACACACACACACATATATATTCTTTTCAAGAAATTGTTCTTTTGCTGCTTGAAAATTTATGTATTTTCTTGCCAAAAGATTAATATAGTAATAATGTATTCTTTTCAAAGGAAACATGGCTACTTATCTCTCATGCCCATGATTCTCTTACAATATTTTCCAGGAAATGACATGGTTTCTTTGTTATGTGCAGGGTTCTCATGCATTATTTTCAAATAAAAACCATATTTATCCCAAACAACTCCTTTTATGCATGAATGCAAGACAAATCCTTTTAAAACAATAACAAGGTTGACTTAACTTTTCCTGCATGTAAACCATGCAATTCACACAATTAATCTAGCTATGCAGTCTTTTTAGGAATTCATACACGCATAACATATATTTTAATGTGACTAGGCTATACAAATGATATTAATATGCATACTTTTCAAGGAAATTACTCCTTTCTTTTCATTTCTAAGGGACTAGCTACAAGAAATCACCCTTTCACGCATGCAAACAAACTTTTCTGTCTTTTCAAAATGGCAACAAATAAACACATTATTATATGAGAATATTAATATCAGGGCTATTGTTTTGTGCATGCAATTGCACTTTTCCTTCCCAAGAAATCTAATACCAAGGTTTTCTTTTCCATGCATGCAAGTTCATATTTCTTTTTCCAAGAAAATCTAACACACTAAATTTCATGGCACACATACAATTACATATTTCTTTTTTTTTAGGAAATCTAATGCATAGTAGCTAGTTGTCTATGCATGCAAACTTATATTTATTTTCCAAGAACATCAAATGCAATGTAGTTATTCCTTCATGCATGAAATTAATTGTTCTTTTCCAACAAAATTTATAATCATAATACATACTCTTGTTGAAATAAGGAATTGTTGGAGGGGAGGGGGGTTGAATCAATAACTATGAAGATCTTTTATTTTTTCTATTATGCTTACAATCCCTTATTATATTCTTTTACTTGTGAAATAAATCATTAACTAAAGTAGTGAATCAACAATTTCAAACTCACATGTTCATACAAAAATTACAAGAGCATCACACAAACATTTGACACAGTGTTTTTCACGTGGAAACCCAGAGGGAGAAAACTACCAAATTCATTGTTTGTTTATGATGTAAATTAAGCACTCACTTAATTGCATATGTTTTTTTGTGAGCACCTACTCACAGGAGGCACCGACCCCCTTGGATTAGTAAGCACCAACTTGCCAAGAGGCACCAACCTCTTTAGTGTGCAAGCACCAATCTGCTCTTTCCACCATTCTACTATTTCATACAATTTTCAAACTGAAAACATAGGCATACAACATTACAAGTAAAATACCAAAACGGTTGATTTCCGATTCAAATTATGCACTTTGTCTTTTACAATCTCATGCAACAGGTCTTTTCTTGCTGCTCACAAAAACACTTCCTCTGTGCTCTGCCTCCTTTGTCAAGGGCTCTCTGCTGACCACTCTTCAACACTACCCTTACAATTATCCACACAAAACTTTCGTTGCACTTATTGTTGTTTCACACAGTGTTCTCCTTGGTGCTTCGAAATCTCTGTCTCAATACAACCTCTCACAACACAACACACTCGCAATTATCTCAACTCCCCCTCTTCTCCATTACAGGTGATGGTTTTGTTCGACTGAGGCACTCTACTCAACGAAATCTTTTCTTTCTGCCATTTAGCTACCCAACTATACTTAGGCATGGCTTCCCTTGCCACAGTTTCATCTCTTGGCATATTCTTGTCACAGTTTCGAAATAGAGATGGACCTTGCAATTCTTTATCATGTAACTACGTAGAGCTCCATGTTGAAAATTTAATTCTCATGTGACCTGCACACTCCTCTAAGAGTCCCATTCTCATTTATCGCTCCACAGATCTTGACAGTTCACAAAGGTGACCTCTCTTTTCTTATTTATCACAACCATTCATGCATGCAAAGAAACCAGTTTCTTCCTTTATTCTCCCAAATTCATCTCTTCTAGAAATGTTGTCCTCATCTTCTTGTTACAAAGCCTTATGTAGGTTTACCCCTTTCAATGATAAACACCTTTGAGCCTGCATTCAATTCCACAATTGCTGACACATACATCCTTTACTCGTTGTACTACTTCATCAAAGAAATGCCACATCATAGCTTCACAAAGGTAGAATGTTATGATCTTTCTCAGCCCCAATATCCTCAGCTTCTTTAACACTTAGCTCCTTGAGAATTTCTCCTCCATGGGACCAAGAGCTATAATTTGTGACTTAGCTTTTAGGTCCTAAGGCATTT
>APFE031333122.1:346374-364473 GCA_000404065.3 Pinus taeda
AAATCTAATACCAAGGTTTTCTTTTCCATGCATGCAAGTTCATATTTCTTTTTCCAAGAAAATCTAACACACTAAATTTCATGGCACACATACAATTACATATTTCTTTTTTTTTAGGAAATCTAATGCATAGTAGCTAGTTGTCTATGCATGCAAACTTATATTTATTTTCCAAGAACATCAAATGCAATGTAGTTATTCCTTCATGCATGAAATTAATTGTTCTTTTCCAACAAAATTTATAATCATAATACATACTCTTGTTGAAATAAGGAATTGTTGGAGGGGAGGGGGGTTGAATCAATAACTATGAAGATCTTTTATTTTTTCTATTATGCTTACAATCCCTTATTATATTCTTTTACTTGTGAAATAAATCATTAACTAAAGTAGTGAATCAACAATTTCAAACTCACATGTTCATACAAAAATTACAAGAGCATCACACAAACATTTGACACAGTGTTTTTCACGTGGAAACCCAGAGGGAGAAAACTACCAAATTCATTGTTTGTTTATGATGTAAATTAAGCACTCACTTAATTGCATATGTTTTTTTGTGAGCACCTACTCACAGGAGGCACCGACCCCCTTGGATTAGTAAGCACCAACTTGCCAAGAGGCACCAACCTCTTTAGTGTGCAAGCACCAATCTGCTCTTTCCACCATTCTACTATTTCATACAATTTTCAAACTGAAAACATAGGCATACAACATTACAAGTAAAATACCAAAACGGTTGATTTCCGATTCAAATTATGCACTTTGTCTTTTACAATCTCATGCAACAGGTCTTTTCTTGCTGCTCACAAAAACACTTCCTCTGTGCTCTGCCTCCTTTGTCAAGGGCTCTCTGCTGACCACTCTTCAACACTACCCTTACAATTATCCACACAAAACTTTCGTTGCACTTATTGTTGTTTCACACAGTGTTCTCCTTGGTGCTTCGAAATCTCTGTCTCAATACAACCTCTCACAACACAACACACTCGCAATTATCTCAACTCCCCCTCTTCTCCATTACAGGTGATGGTTTTGTTCGACTGAGGCACTCTACTCAACGAAATCTTTTCTTTCTGCCATTTAGCTACCCAACTATACTTAGGCATGGCTTCCCTTGCCACAGTTTCATCTCTTGGCATATTCTTGTCACAGTTTCGAAATAGAGATGGACCTTGCAATTCTTTATCATGTAACTACGTAGAGCTCCATGTTGAAAATTTAATTCTCATGTGACCTGCACACTCCTCTAAGAGTCCCATTCTCATTTATCGCTCCACAGATCTTGACAGTTCACAAAGGTGACCTCTCTTTTCTTATTTATCACAACCATTCATGCATGCAAAGAAACCAGTTTCTTCCTTTACTAACTTCTCTACACCCTTGGTTCTTAGGATTTTCATGACCAAGAGCCAACCGTATATCGGAAGCCCCTTCCATCGTAACTTTTCCAAAACCATATGCACTAAAATGACGGGGTCTTCATCCTCCGATATGACGACCTTTGATATGACGTTATTACTCCACTTGGAAACTTCAAATCGATGACACGTGTCACTTGAAATTGACACATTAGGCAACCCAATAATGTTGAATCATCCTGCCATGTGTCTTGTCATATTACCACGTCATGTTGACATCAGATGGCATTGCAGCTTCTCGGAGCCAGTCTTATGCTACCATGTGTCATACTAGAGGAGATAGAATAGGGCCCATCAAACCTTCGTTTTGTAACAGGATCCTTCTTTAATCTTTTTCAGCATTTCTTAGTGCTTTATAGTACTATCATAAATGTTATACATTATAACTTCTTAGAATACCTTAGTTAAGAAATTCTGATCTTTCAATGTCTTAGAACTCCGATATTTTGATATTCTGATGCCTTAGTCCTTGTGATATCCCAAGGTTCCAAACTCCAATGTGCCACCTGCTCCAACTCTCCGAGGTTCCAATATATGATGTATTTATGTCCCGATGTGCTAATATCTAGGGTTCCGATATCCGATATTTCGATGTGCTAATCTCCGATATCTCAATATCTGATATACCGTCTACTCCGATATTCCTTCCTTATTAAGGCTTCAAATCCCCAAATTTTGGTAGACCATATATTTTGATTCAAGAATCCATTTTTGAACTTCCACATATCATTGGAAAACTCTTCCAAAGCAATTTTCATTGGATAGGGTCCGATGTAGGCTTTAAGTCCATTTTCTACTTGTGAGATGGATACAAATTCTCTGCCACACTTTGCTTCTTGACTCTTGTTATTGTGCTTGGAAGGTCAAACTCTCAACCATCAGAGTGATGATTTTATGGCTTCTTAAGTAAGCCTTCTACTGTGATGATTCTCTACATGAATCCTGCAACTTCCACGGAATTCCATCACTGTAGTGATCATTTTATGGCTTTTCTAGTAATCCAACTACTATGATGATTTTCTACAAAACATTCCAACAACCATGGGATTCCTCTTGAATAACTAATCATCATGTTGACCCCAATTTGACATCAATTCCAACACTTACACAATCACCCATATACCACCAATTTTCCAATAATCTCCCCCTTTGGCATTGATGGAAACACCATAAGCTCCCTGTTAGGCAAGGCATGGTCTACTCTGATGCCAACCTTCTCCCCCTTTGACATTAGTGGAAAACAATACTTCTCGAATACTCCCCTAAACCATTACATACTACTCTCCCATGATTTCCACATGCTAAGTAGCTTCCGGTCATTTGGAGGGAGGAGTCACAACTCATATCCGTTGTTTGAGATATACAAATGATTCTCTTGCTAGTGGCTAGTAAATATATCTGCCAATTTCTCTTTAGTGGCCACATACTCAACTCTGACAGTGTTGGCTGCAACCTATTCCCATAAGAAATGGAACTTGATAGGAATATGCATAGCCTTTGAATGCATGACTGGAGTTTTGGATATTTTGATGGCACTTGTGTTGTCACACAATGTAGTAATGGGATCAATCAACTCTACTTGTATATATTTCGCAGGTCTAATGTATTGGAGTGCGTACACGCAGGCAAGGTAGAGAGAACTTGCGTACCCAGAGATAAACATGTTTTCAAGTGACTTTCTCTCTCTTTGAAGTTTTGACATGAAGAGCAGAGGTATGGGGTTTTGACAAAGAGGACAATGTGGCTATTGATGAGGCCACATAAACTGCAGATAGTCAAGGTGACAAAATTGAGTGTAACAAGTACTCTTCCTATCATCAAGGATTTTAGCCCAGTATGCATCCGTGTAGGCCTTCAACTTGAATTCTTTGCTCTTTGCAAACCATAGTCCATTCTATGTTGTTCCTTGAAGATATTTGAAAACCCTTTTGATAGAAACAACATGAATCTCATGCGGGAAAGCCTGAACAATGGCCATAAGACCCACTTCTTTCATGATGTCTAGCCTTGAAGTTATTAGATACAATAAGATTCCTATCATTGACCTATATTCAGTATTATTTACTAGCAATGTTCCACCTTCTTTGCACAAATTGAATCCTATAGTCATGGGTGTGTTGACTGGTTTGCAATCTTCCAGCCCTATTTTCTTCAGAGTTTGACATATTTGGATTGGGATATAAACAATGCTTGTAGAGACCGAGTAATTTGTAGACCCAAGAAGAAGGATAGTTCTCTGATCATTGACATTTCAAATTCTCTATTCATACATTTTGCAAATTGACGCCCCAATTGTTCCATGTCGTTGTCAAATATTATATCATCCACATACACAACTACTATGAGTAGATTGTCACCTTCAGCCTTTACATAAAGTTACTATCAACGGTGCCTTTCTTAAACCCTTGTTGCTGAAGGTAATTATCAAACCTTTCATACCAAGCTCTAGGGGCCTGTTTTAATCCATATAGGGCCTTCTTCAATTTGCATATGAACCCTTCATCGGAGGTTAGAATAAATCCTTCTGGCTACTCAATGTAAACTTCTTCTTCTAAATCTCCATTGAGAAATGCAACCTTCACATCCATCTGATATAACTTGATATTCTTATGGATAGAGAGAGAAAGAAAGATACGGATAGCTCCCAGTCAAGCTACTAGTGCAAAGGTTTTTTCGAAATATACTCCTTCTATTTGGGCATACCCTTTGCAGACCAATCGAGATTTGTTCTTGATTACTTGACCCTGTTCATTTAGTTTTTTCTTGAAAACCCATTTGGTTCCAATAATATTTTTCTCTCTCTGCCTTTAAACAAGATCTGAAGTGTCATTATTTTCAATCTTATCAATTTATTCATTCATAGATTTCACCCATAACTTGTCTTCACTTGCTTGACAAAGGTTCTTGGGTTCTATCTGTGATAACAGATCCAGATTCACATAACTTATATTGCCAACAAGTTTCCTCTTGGTTTGGACACCATGTCTTTGATCTCCAAGAATCTAACTCTTAGGATGTTCCTTACGTACATACCTAGAGGGTTTCTTTGGCCTTGAAGTCATGCCTTCTTCCTCACCTTCACTATCTGAATTTGTTTCCTCCAGATATGCGGACCTAAAATCTGAACTTTCTTCATCATCTGAGTTCATATTTATTTTATAGGACTCAGGTTTTGAACCTACTTCATCCACTATTATGTCAATGCAATCCTCAATCTTGTTTGTCTGCTTGTTGTAACACTTATATTCTTTGCTTTGAGTAGAGTACCTAAGCAATGTCCCGTCGTCAGTGTGTTAATCAAACTTTCTAGGATTATTTTCGTTCCTTTTAATGAAGTAATTTCTTCCAAACACCTTGAGGTGTTTAACTGATGCAGGTCTTCCCTTCCATAACTCATACAGAGTTTTATCACTATTAGGCCTAAGTTGAGTTCTATTTGATATATATACTACTACCTGGATTGCTTCTCCCAAGAAGTTGTGAGACACTCCTACTTCATCCAACATTTCTCTGGCCATTTCTTAGATTGTTCTATTCTTCCTCTCTACTAATCAATTTTTCTGAGGAGTTCTAGCCACTGACTACTGCTTCCTGATGTTGCACTTTTCACAGAATTCCTCCAATTCTCCCGAGGTGTCTTCTCCCCCTCTGTTTGATCTTAAGCATTTATCTTTAAGTATTTCTCATTTTCTACTTGAGCTTTAAACTTCTTGAAATTCTTGAATGCTTCCTATTATTCTTTGAAGAGGAAAAATCAAGTGGCCCTAGTGAAATCATCAATGAGAAACATGAAATATGTCTCTCCTTTTGAGGTTTTTTCTCTAGTTGGGCCACAAATGTCTGTGTGAATGAGTTCCAGAGGTCTGGATGAGGAGAACTCTTTTGACTTGAAATGAGTCCTAGTGTATTTGAAAAACTGACAGGACTTGTAGATTGAGTTATTGGGCCTTCAAAACGTTGGTAATCCTCTCATGGCTCCCATATTTCTCACTTTGATCAAACTATCAAAATTCATATGCCCAAGCCTCTTGTGCCACAATCGTGTTTCACTTTTTTTGCTTAAATAACAATTAACCATAGAATTGTCAACACATGTACATTATTGTGGGTTTTGATTTATTTTCCCACTAGTTTTCCATTCTTCATGTTGCGGATCTCACAATATTTAGATTGAAAGGTCACATCATAGCCATTATCACACATTTGACTAACACTAAGAAGATTGTGCTTGAGACCTTCTAGATACAACAAATTTTGTGCTTCTGTTTTTTATCAAGACTGACTACACCTTTACCTTTGATTCTTGCTGGAGAATTATTTCCTCTATCCTTTTATTTTAGCGAAATAAATTTTCTTTTGTCCCCAAACATATGTTTGGAACAACCACTATCCACATCCATTTGTTTTCTTGATTATGAGCTAATAAGGTGAGTCCAAACTGCATGCTCTTTTTAGTCTTTTGTTTCCAACTCCCCTTATCCTTTTGGATATATGACTATCTAATATTTTGGCACTTAGAAAGGCATTCAAACTTGCATTTGCACTCAATGGCTTTGTGATCCAAATCTGATCCATAAAATACTATCAAAGAACCTTGATTGTATCGAGTCGAAACAAATCCTTGAAAAATCCAAAATAGCAATGAAAAACACCCTGAACCAGTGGCAATGATAGCCAGCGTGGAGCGACGAGGACCCCGGTCAAAGCACACTGACTGAGGCCCATGGAGACTGTGCGGGAGGTCAAAATAGTCCCTAGGAGCCCTGGATCAGGAAAAGGAGGTGATTTTTGATGCGCGATTAGCGTTTAGCGCTAATTGCGCATCACTAGGCGAACATGGCCAAAGTGGAGGAGCCTTAAGCACTCGGTCGCGTTGGGAGCCAGAGAACCGTGGGCGGAGAAATGAGAAGCACTAAAAGGACAAAGGCAGGACCCGCACTCTGGAAACTGGCGGTATTGATTGGGGCGCCCTCAAACGGTAAGCAGTTTTGGATGAAGCGGAGCGATCCCACTCAAAAGCCAGCAGAGGTGAGAGAAAACTATCGTTGATCGCACGTTATCGGTCGAGCAAGTCAACCGTGCGGAACGTGCATATGACGTTGGATCTGGAGGATCCCAGATCAAACGTGAGATTGTGCACGATGGAGGAAGCGAAATCGACAGGGAATTAAGCCACATTCTAAAGGGATTTGGAATCTGTTTGACTGCCACGGTGGAGGAGAAATGCATCCACGACGTAACTGAACAAACAAACCAACAAGCAAGCTAGTGTTGTTCAGATGGGGACACGTGGCCAATCCCTAAGCATTCATGTTGACGCCGAATAGGGAACTCCAAGCGCAGCTGCAGAAGGCAAATCGACAGAGGCGGGAGAGGAATCGAACATGCACGAAAATGAATGGATAAAATCCATGAACAAAGATAGAATAAAAAGCCAAGTGGAAGTCAGAGTGAAGTTCGAGAGACTAAGGGAAAAGACCAGAATCCCGAGAGGAGGACGGAATACACAGAGAAGAAGACAGTAAATCAAAAGAAAAGAAGGACGAGACAGAGGGTCGAGCTAACTAGCGGCAGCATCAAGCACTAGAGCTTGAAGATTCAATCCATCCCATAGAGGAATCTATCTGGACTGAGCATCATATTTGGCTATGTCCATTGTAGACCTGAAGGTCACAGAGCTGGTAGGGAGAAGAAGAGTCTGTGTACTCCAGTGGCTAGGGGAATCCAAGAAACCACCCTGCCCAGAAAACTTGCTTCAGGAGAACTCACATTGAGTCCCTGTATTGTAATTCTCTGTTTAAAGACATAATAAAACAAGGCCACCACTGAAAGCTGGACCAGAGACATAGCCCTGGAGAATAGGGTGAACTCCTTATTAAAATAGCTTGTGTCTTTATGGTTTCTTGCTGTATTTCTCTGTTGTCTTTCTACTTAAATGTCTGTGTATTGGCAATATGATCGATCCGTTGCTTAAATAACATAGAACACACACCGGCACATGAGTCTGTAATACCTTTTGTTTAATAAATCTTCAACTAATGTCACTCATAGGGTGACTATCAGATCAAGTGGTATCAGAGCTTTAGGCTGTAAGGTTAGACAAGCTTGTGTTGGTTTAGCTGTGAATGCTCACTAGATCAAAGCTCAAATTAGGAGAAGGAGAGTTGGTGGAAACTAACCCTGAAATTGGGAGAGTCTATTCTCGGAAGACAATGTCAGAGGAAGGTTCTATGGGGCCAGACCCTCAATTCATAGAGAGTTTCCTAGCTATAAAGTCTATGGTAGAAGAAATGTATAGGGACTTTAGAAAGAAAAAGGATGAAGATTCATCAGGTTCTAAACAAGATAAAGAAAAAGATGAGTCTAATTCCCATGACCACTCAAAAGGAAAAGGGAAAAAATAAAGCTTTCCTACACCTCATAATAGCCCTGTGCATAATAAGAAAGCATATTTGATTAAGTTAGATGTTAGATTTGATTTGCTTATATATGATGGAGAGCTAAATGCTGAAAAGTTGGACAATTGGATTAGACAAATTGATGTGTATTGCAGGGTACAGAACATAGACTCAGACAAGAGCAAGATTCAGTTGGCAAGCCTACGCCTAGGAGGCACTGCCTTGGTTTGGTGGGAAGGCAGAACCCAAGCTGGTATGAAAAGACATGGTAAGACCATCTCTGTCTGGGGTGAATTTGTTGCTACAATCAAAAAGTAGTTCTATCCATTGGCCTACATGCAACAAGCCATGATGAGTTGGCAAACTCTTCAGCAGTTGAAAGGGAAAAGTGTGCAAGGGTATACTCAAGAGTTCAGAAAGATAGCATTGATGTTGGGTATCTCATTAGACTCACCAGAGACTCTTTTGAAGTACATTGGTGGTCTACACAGCTACATGAGGCATACCATCCTCATGTTTAATCCCGCTAGTACAGATGAGGTATCTGTACAAGCTACTCATCTAGAAGCCAGAGGAAAGAATGGAAATCCAGAAGTTGGGGGACCATCCCAACCCACTGTAAGCAAGAGAAAGGAGAAAAGAAAGCAGAAGTGGAAAGAAAGGAAGGCTAACACTGCACAAAAAGGCAAA
The DNA here is from genome assembly GCA_000404065.3 of Pinus taeda. NCBI lineage: Eukaryota > Viridiplantae > Streptophyta > Pinopsida > Pinales > Pinaceae > Pinus > Pinus taeda. The sequence continues at coordinate 354,884 of APFE031333122.1, forward strand.
GCTTCATGCACTCACTTTAAAAAGGAGGGGCATGATGATGAGCATTGTTCGATTCTGCATCTAGAGCTGAGACCTAAGAAGTCTGAGGGAAAGAAGAAGAAGACTGTTGTAGCTATTCAGAAAGATTTGGGGTCAGGCTCAAGAGATGAAACAATCATTGCAGCCACAGGTATAAAAGGTAAGAATTCTAAACCATCTACTAGTAATTCTGCTCAATCGGTTGTTGACGAAGAACATGAGAGGAAAAGACATGAGCTTTTTCATATTCGAGTTGTTTCCAAAAATCAAAAGATTGATACTTTGTTTGATAGTGGCTCACAAGTAAATCTAATTTCTGAATCAATTGTAAAGAAATTGGGATTAGCAACTACACCTCATAAGAAACCATACCCATTAGGTTGGTTGAATGATAAAGCACAACTACAAGTGACTAGATAATGCAAACTCAAGTTCTCTTTTGGGTCAGCATTTGTAGATGAAGTTGAGTTAGATGTAATTCCTTTGGATATATGTGGAATTGTTTTCAGAAGTCCTTACTTGTATGATAGAAAGGCTATTTTCTATAGAGGTGAGAACAAGCATCTACTTGTTAAAGATGGAATCGAATACTTTGTAAGAGCTCACAAGCTCAAGAATAATTATACTCTCATAAACTCGGGACAGATGAAAAGAATGATAAATTCATGAAAACAGTTCTTACTGATGGTTGTAAAGGAAAAGACACCTGATAAAACCAATGTATTTGAGGGCTGTAATGCTGATCAGCAAGCTGATATAGAAAAGATTGTTTCAGAATATGATGTCTTGTTCCAAGAACCTAAAGGTCTGCCACCCAAAAAGGGAATAGTACATGATATTATTTTGCAGCAAGATGTTTCATTGCCTAACATTGGGATGTATAGGTTTTCTGCTTTAGAGAATGTTGAAATCAAGAAACACGTGCAGGAGTTGCTCGAGAAAGGGTTCATCAGGCATAACACATCACCATGTGGATCACTAATCATTTTGGTGAGAAAGAAAGATGGCTCGTGGAGAATGTGCATTGATTACCAAGCACTGAATAAGATAACAATTAAAAATCGTTATCCCCTTCCTCGCATAGATGATCTTTTAGATCAATTGAAGGAAGTTGTTTATTTCACCAAGCTAGATTTGCACAGTGGATACCATCAGGTCAGAGTTGCAGAGCAAGATGCATGGAAGACAGCTTTCAAAACAAAGTAGGGATTGTATGAATGGTTGGTTATTCCTTTTGGCCTAACTAATGCTCCTGCTACTTTCATGAGATTAATGAATGATGTACTCAGACCTTTTCTTGATGATTTTGTTATTGTGTATCTGGATGGCATTCTGATTTTTAGTAAAACGCGGGAAGAACAATTAAGGCGTGTTAAGCAGACATTAGATGTTTTGAAAAGAGGAAAAAATTATGTTAAACTCTCCAAATGTGAATTTGGCAAAACCTCTCTAAATTACTTGGGTCATATAGTAGCGGGAGGTGAATTGAAAATAGATCCCTCTAAAGTGGCAGTCATCTTCAACTGGCCAAAACCCAAGTCTGCTACAAAAGTGAGAAGCTTCTTAGGAGCAACACAATATTGGAGGAAGTTCATTTCAAATTTTTCCTCAATTGCAGCTCCCTTACATGCTTTGATAGGATTGAACAAGGTGTTTCAGTGGGGAGGCAAACAAAAAACAACCTTCGACACCTTGAAAGAAAAGATTAGTACAACACCTGTACTAGTACTGCCAGATCTACAGAGACCATTTGAAATCCAAACTGATGCCAATGACTATGCCATGGGAGCAGTGTTGACACAAGATGATAAACCCATATGTTATCATTCTGAGACTTTTAATCCTGCAGTAGTTAACTATCCTACCTATGATAAAGAATTGTATGCATTAGTTCAGAGTGTGAAAAAGTGGAAACATTACTTAATGGTCAAAGAAACAGTAATACATATTGATCGTCAGCCACTTCAATATCTACACTCCCAAACTAAGTGCAGCAATCAAGACATTACAGATGGATGGGTTTCCTACAACAGTTTCATTGAGTCATCAGATATAAAAAGGGCATACATAACAAGGTTGCAAACATGTTATCTAGACCCATTGTAAATGCATCTATCATACTTAAGCATAATTCTGTTCTTCATGAAAGCTACATAGAATAGTATGCTCAGGACATGGACTTTAAGGATGTATATGCAACTTTGAGTCAAGGCAAAAGAATAGCAGAATTAGACTATCACATGAAGGACCGACTCTTATATCATTGTGGGAAACTCTGCATTCCACAAACTGAGAGAGTAAAGATACTTAGGGAAGCACACACTTTTATGATATCAGATCACTTTGGAGTAAGTAAAATAGTTGCACAGCTACAAAGGTTCTGTTATTGGCTGAGAATGAGTGAGACAGTTTCTAGATATGTAAAGAGATGTGCTCTGTGTGCGAAAATCAAGCCTAGCAATAGAAAACTAGGCTTGTACACTCCATTGCCAGTTCCTTCTCACCCTTGGGAAAGCATTTCCATGGATTTTGTTGGAGGACTGCCTAAATCTAGGAAAGGTCATGATTATCTATATGTTGTTGTGGATAGGTTCAACAAAATGTGTATTTTGATACCCTGTAGTAAACAGATTACAGCTGAACAAACTGCAAAATTGTTCTTTGAACATGTATGGGTTCATTTTGGATTACCCACTTCTATTGTATCTGATTGAGACGCCCGATTTGTGGGGAAGTTTTGGTCAAGTATGTGGGAACTAATAGACACCAAGTTAAAGAAAAGCACAGCTTTTCATCCACAAACAGATGGCCAGATAGAAGTAGTTAACAGGACGGTGATCCAGTTACTGAGGGGATATTGCAGCAAACACCTTAGGCTTTGGGATGAACGCTTGTGTTATATGCAACATGCTTACAATAGAGCCAAACACTCTTCTACACAGAGATCTCCTTTTGAGACATGTTTTGGTTTCATACCAAGGTCTCCTTTGGATTTTGTCTTTGGTAAGGATGCCATGGTTGATAGACACAATGATGTGGATAACATAACTAGGTTCATTGAACAGATCCAGGAGATCCACCAGGTTACAGGAATAGCTGGAAAGGAGCCAGGCCAAGTACAAGGCTAGGCATGATAAGCATCGGATTGAGCATAGTTTTCAAGTTGGAGACCAAGTCTAGCTGTATATCAGTAAGGACAAGATGCAAGGTGAAGGTAAAAAGCTAAAACCTATCAGGTATGGACCCTTCAGGATACTTGAGAAGATTGGTGAAAATGATTTACGCCTTGATCTACTAGCTTACATGCACATCTACTCAGTTGCAAATGCATACTGTTTGAGGTTGTTTGAACCTTCAATGATTGAGGAACCTTAAGAGCAGATTCAATTACCTTATGTTGATGACATGCTACTTAAATATCTTAATGAATTACAGGAAGACACGGTGTTGGACAGGAAGGTAAGGATGACAAGTAGTGGACAAGTGGAATGCCTCAGGATTGGGCTTAAAGGTTCGAAGCTGAGCAGTACGAAGTGGATTGAGATTGGGCAAGTGAGACAGCAGTTTCCTCACTTAGTCGATGCTTGAAGAAAACCAACTTTTGGTGGTCCAAAAGCTTTTTTAGTGGGAAGGCCGTGATCTGAATCGGATCCATAAAAGACTATCAAAGAACCTTGACTGTATCAAGTCGAAACAAATCCTTGAAAAAACCAAAATAGCAATTAAAAACACCCTGAACCAATGGCAATGGCAGCCAGTGTGGAGCGACGAGGACCTCGGTCAAAGCGCATTGACCAAGGCCCATGGAGACTACACGGGAGGTCAAAATAGCCCCTAGGAGCCCCGAATCAGGAAAAGGAGGTGGTTTTTGAGCTGGGCGAACAGGGCCAAAGTGGAGGAGACTTAAGCACTCGGTCGCGTTGGGAGACGGAGAACCGTGGGCGAAGAAACGAGAAGTGCTAAAAGGACAAAGGCGGGACCCACACTCTAGATACTGTTTGTATTGATCGGGGCGCCCTCAAACAGTAAGCAGTTTTGGATGAAGCGGAGCGATCCCACTCAACGATCAACGTGTGGCAGCGGAGGTGAGAGAAAACCATCGTTGATCACGCGTTATCGGTCAAGCAAGTCAAGCGCACGAGACGTGCATATTACGTTGTATCTGGAGGAGTCGAGATCAGATGGATGAGATTGCGCCCGATGGAGGAAGCAAAATCGACAGGGAATTAAGCTGCGTTCTACAGGGATTTGGAATCCATTTGACTGCTAGGGTGGAGGAAAAATGCATCCATGACATAACTGAAGAAAAAAACCAACAAGAAGGTTAGTGCTATTCAGATGGGGACACGTGGCCACTCCCTGAGCGTTCATGCTGATGTTGAACAGGGAACTCCAAGCACAGTTGTAGAAGGCAAATCGACAAAGGCGGGGGATGAATCGAACAGGCAAGGAAACGAATGGCTAAAATCCATGAACAGAGACAGAATAAAAAGTCAAGTGCAAGTCGGAGTGAAGTCCGAGAGACGAAGGGAAAAGACCAGAATCCTGAGAGGAGAACGGAATACACAGAGAAGAAGACAGTAAAGCAAGAGAAAAGCAGGACGAGACAGAGGGCTGAGCTAACTAGCGGCAACATCAAGCACTAGAGCTTGAAGATTCAAGCCATCCCATAGAGGAATCTGTCCGGACTGAGCATCATATTTGGCTCTGTCCATTGTAGACCTGAAGGTCACAGAGCTGGTAGGAAGAAGAAGTTTCTGTGTACTCCAGTGGCTTGGGGAATCCAAGAAACCACTCTGCCAAGCAAACTTGCTTCAGGAGAACTCACATTGAGTCCATGTATTGTAATTCTCTATTTAAAGACACAATAAAACAAGGCCACCACTGAAAGTTGGACCGGAGACGTAGCCCTGGAGAATAGGGTGAAATCCTTATTAAAATAGCTTGTGTCTTTATGGTTTCTTGCTGTATTTCTATGTTGTCTTTCTACTTAAATGTCTGTGTATTGGAAATCGGATCGATCCGTTGCTTAAATAACACAGAACACACACCGGCACATGAGTAGGTTATACCTTTTGTTTAATAAATCTTCAACTGGTGTCACTCATAGGTTGACTATCAGATCACTTTGTGCCCAGAAGTATTACATTTGAAGCATTCTACTTCAATTAGCACAGAAGAGAAGACATTTTGATTTCTAAGAGAAGAGTTTTGAGATTTAGAAATCCAATGCGTATTATATCTTGGATTTTCATCTCTTTCAACTTTGATCCTTCTACAGTCAATAGATTTATGTATAAAGGTATGACACTTATATAAATGACCATAAATCAAATATACATTCCTATTTTTGGAAGCATTATGAGATTGTGCAGGAAAATACCTTGGTTGTTTGGCTAGTTGGTTCATTCTCCATTGACGATCTCCCCTTTATCACGCTACTCTTTTGTCTACATTAATTCTTTCATGATGCTTCTTCCCATGGCTCTGTGGTACTTCGGAACCTGCAGACCTAAGTTTTATCTTCCCAGTAGAATATTCTTGTGTCTTAGAGTATCCCAAACCAGTTTTGATTCTTAAGGGCCTTTGACTACTGAGGATCTAATCTAGTTTCCTTATCCCTTCGGAAAATTTTTCATTTAAACCCTTCTCATTATATGTTCTCTCAAGATTGGTTTTGAGGGATACAATCTCTACTTCAAGACTCTGACATTTCTCTTCCCATTATTGGATTAGATCTTGAAGAACCTCTTCCTTTCACTTAGCCTCCTCTAGTTTAACTTTCAAAGACTGAATATCATCTTTGCATGTTTGTGAGATCATTTCCCTTTTTAACTTGAGAAGATCCTATTTCAAATGCTTGTTCTCCTCTTTTAGTCTCTCATAGGTTCCTTGTTTTTTCTTCCAGTAGTAGGACTAGACTATATTTGCTCTTGATAACTTCCTCAAGATTTTCTTTTTTATAGGAAAATTATTCATTGTCAGTTATATATACCTTCCTCTACACGTTGTAACTATTCCTTCAACTGCTTATCAAGGGCACTGATGAGTTCCCCTTCAAGGTCCACTACTCCTTCTTCCTCCTCTTTAGGATCCATGATACCTTGTTTCTTGGAGTATATTTCAAAGTCTATAAGAAGATACTTATCTGACTCATTCTCTGATGAGTTTTCACTGTCTAACTTTGGTGCTAATATATCCTCTTTGGAGTATAACCCCTTTTTCTTATAGATATTTTTCCTCTGATGCGTTTGAGACTTGTTTCCAAATTTTAGATCCTCTTCGCCTTCAACCTTTTCTTTATAAGGGAATTTAGACTAGAAATTCCCAACTCTTCCACAGTCAAAACACTTAAAGGGGAGCTTCCATTTATGTTTTCTTGAGCCACACTTTATTTTTCTAGCTAGTTGAGCCAACTCATGATCATATTCATAGATAGAGCAGTCTTGATAATATTTATGCTCCTTGGCCTTTCTGGATACTATTAATGTTGCTTCCTTCAATTCAATCTTTTCTATTCCTACTCTCATCTCATAGGTTGTGAGAGTATGATGCAACTGGTCCATCTTGAGATCCTTTAAATTAGCCATCTCTTCAATAATTGAGACTTTGGCATTAAATCTCATGGGTAGAGATATTAATATTTTATGAACAATTATCACTTCCTTGACCTCTTCACAAAGTCCTCTAATCATATTTTTCACTTTATCAGCTCTGAGGAAGTATTCTGCTATGCTTTAATTTCCACTCATTCTCAAGCTCTCAAACCTCATTTTGAAGATCTGAAGTTTCACCTGCTTGACTTTGTCATCTCCTTCATGACTTTGATTAAGCTTTACCCACACTTCCTTATCAGAATTACAATGCATAATTTTACAAGTTCTAATTAAATAAGGCCAAAGAGAATGACATTCTTGGATTTAGCATTGTTCCCATATAAATTTTTACCAGTTGCATCTGTGGGAGGAATATCAAGGACATTGTAGTCTACTAATAATGAAGTCCAAACATCTACCCCTAGAGACATAAGATACGCTTCCACTCTTACTTTTGAAAAGGAATAGTTTGTCCCATCAAATACTGGTATTCTACTTGATTAAGCATATTGAATCTCTTGCCTAGAAATAATTATTTTAGATCTACCTTCGAGTGATTAGACTGTTGCTGAAGGAACTTGGTTCTGATACCAATTATTGAGAGGCAAGGGGGGGATGAATAAGTAATTATGAAACTCTTTTATTTTTTCTGTTATTCTTATAGTACCTTCTTATATTCTTTTACTTATGAGGATAATCATTCACTAAATCAATGAATCAATAATTTAAAACACACATGTTCATACAACAATCACAAGAGAAGCGCACATACATTTGACACAAATTTTTTCACGTGGAAACCTAGAGGGAAAAAACCACAAAATTTGTTGTTTGTTTATGATGTAAATTAAGCACCCACTTAATTACATTTATTTGTTTGTGAGAACCCACTCACAAGAGGCACTGACCCCCTTTGTTTAGCAAACACCAACTTGCTCTGGCCATTGTTCTACTATTTCATACAATTTTCAAATTGAAAACATAGGCATACAATATTATAAGTAAAATACCAAAATGGTTGATTGTAGATTCAACTTATGCACTCTATATTTTGTGATCTCATGTAGCAGATATTTTATTGTTGCTCACAGCAACACTTCCTCTACATTCTGCCTCCTCTGTCAAGGGCTCTCTACAGACTGATCTTCAGCACTACCCTTACAATTCTCTACACAACCTCTTGTTGCACTTGATGTTGTTTCACACAGTATTCTCCTTGGTGCTTCGACCTCTCTGTCTCAATACACACCTCTCACAACACAACACACTCACAATTAGCTCAACTCCTCCCTATTCTCCATTTGCAAGTGATGGTTTTGTTCCACTGAGGCACTTTGTGCAAGGCAATATTTTATTTATTCCATTTATCTACTCAATTGTACTTAGGAATGGCTTCCCTTTCCACTGTTACATCTCCTAGTAGTTTCTTATCACAGTACCAAAACATATATGGATCTTACAATTAGTTATCATCTTATTGCATAAAGATCCATGCTAAGAAATTAATTCTCAGGTGACTTGCACACTCCTCCGAGAGTTCCATTATCATTTATCTCTCCATAGATCTTGAAAGTTCATCAAGGTGGCCACTCTGTTCTCATTTATCACAACCATTTGTGCACGCAAAGAAATTGATTGCTTCCTTCATTCTCCGGAATTCATCTCTTCCATAAATTTTGGCCTCATTTTCTTGTTACAGAGTATTTTGTAGGTTTATCCTCTTTCAACAATCAACTCCTCTGAGCCTACATTCAATTCCACATCTACCAACCCAGACATCCTTTAACTTGATGTACTACTTCATCAAAGAAAGACCACATCGTAGCTTCACAGAGGTGGAAATTTACGATATTTCTTAGCCCTGATATCCTCACTTCCTTTTATGCTTAGCTCCTTAAGAATTTATTCTCCATGGGATTGAGAACTCTAACTTGTGGCTTAAAATTTAGGTGCTAAGGCATTTTGTTTCTACTGGGAGCTAATCTTCCTTTACTAATTGCTATGCACCCTTGGTTCTTTGGATTTTCATGACCAAGAGCGAACCTAATATTGGAATCCCCTTCCATCGTAGCTTTTCCAAAACAATTTTTACTGAAGTTACGGGGTCTTCATCCTCCAATATTTTGACCTTCGATATGATGTCATTACTCCACATGGTGACTTCAAAGTGATGACACGTGTCACTTGGAACTGACAAATTAGGCCACCCAATAATGTTGCATTAAGGGAGTTTTGATGTATAAAATGGGCCTCCTAAGGAAATTATAAAATAATAGTGGAAATAATAAAATAATATTAGGTTACATCATCAAATTTTAGAGGGAAAAAAGAAAATAATATTTTTTTCAACACGTATTTTCAACTTATCTCCCTACACATTTACTCAAATTTCGAGTGGAAACACTCATTGGATGCAAAATTTGATTCTTCATCCAAGGAGTAACCATGTCGCATACTTTTGATGGACTCTCCTACATGAAAAATGAGAAATACATCGAAAACGTGATTACAATCACATTTTTTTATGTATTTCTCATTTTTCATATAGTAGTGATCCAAACTTAAACAGGAACGAAACAAATTTCAGAGATAACCATATACACAAAGATGCAGCGGAAATAATACTTCATTTCATTAATGGAAAATACTGAAATATGCTTACAACCAGAAATGGAAACAAACCAGCTAGGGCGATGGTAGCTTATCTCTGAGAAGTGATGTGTGGCTACATGCCTCTGAACTGTGTTACAATGAGGCTCGAAGGCCTATTTATTGTTGAGAAACAATGGAAAAACCCTTCACATTCCAAAACCTAACCCTGGAAGATGAAACGCCAAATTGTGGGCCCCGTTTTTGGGTAAGTTGGTACATCAACTTCCCGGGGTCGCGAATTTGTCGTCTTATCTCCGTTTGACGCGCATGATAGCCCGTTGGAAAGATCTCTCCGAGGACTATGATGGAAAAGATGATTTTTAG